>JAADYC010000002.1:0-125993 GCA_023338135.1 Phytopythium kandeliae | reverse complement strand
CACAGACGTCTGGACGGACCGAGACGACGAACGCGACGCACCGGACGCTGCCAGCGGCCGATAACCGCAGTTTGATACCTGGTGGCGAAGGCTTGCGCATCGGATGGGGCGAGGAGCGCGACGAGAAGAGAAGGGCGAGGCCGTACTCGAGTCCACCGCCGCGGCTACTCAGCCTTGGCAGCGCCAATCGCGCGGAGAATGGACATGTTCACCCGTCGACGGACGTCGTTGCTCTGTCGAACGCTTCAGTTGAGACCGCAGCGCCGGGAGAGAGCGAAGGCTCGAGCGTGGAGGTGAAAGCGGAGATTGAAGACGCAGGAAGTGGCATCTCGGGTGGCGAGTCGAGCGCCGATGCAGCCGAAGAAGAGGAGCTCGTTCCTGCAGAGGAATCGTCTCCGCTAGCGCCGAAGGAGGACGGGGGGATGGCTGATGACGCGCCGCTGGCGTCGCAAGCGGACGAGGAGGAGCTCGAGCTCGACGTGGCCGAGGTGCTGTTCGACCTGGTCGACTTCGTCGCGGACGCCGTCGAGCGAGAGCTGGAGCAACAGCAGCTCGACACGTCAGTAGCTAGCAGCGGCCTGACCGAGCTACGAGGCGAGGACGCGCCGTCCAATTCCGAGTCCGCACAAGCTGCCGCTGTGGTACGCGCGTCGTTCTCTTTCGACAGTGTTGAGTTGCTAGTCTAACCTGCCGGTGTCTGCCTGCAGACTGCGGCGATTGGTCCGCTGACCAGCTTCCAGGCGCTCTTCCGCGGCCACAGCAGCCGCCGGGCGTTCCGCCGCGCGTTATACGAGGAGTCGCTGCGTTGTGGTATGCTTGGCGCGATGCCTGGCACGACGCAGGGTGCGTCCGGGTGGTACCAGGACCCCAAGAGCCTGATCGCGTACTACTTCGTCGTGGACGCGTCGACCGGCGAGTGGGCCCAGCAACACGCGCTGCGCTGTCGACGGCTCGTGCTCACTCCCTTTGAGATGCGCGCGGAGCTGTCCACCGCCTACGAGATGCCGGGCGCGACGGACTAGGCGGCGAGGGCCGCAGCGGCGGCGGCGTATGTACCCACCTCGACGTGCGTGGCAGGCAGGCAGCTTCAACTTGCTTACCTGATAATCTGGGACACGCGGTTACAGAGGGGTACACTACACCCTCCCTGATTGGCTCAAATATTGATGTCATCGCGTTGCGGATTCGCTGGAATGCCAAGATCATCGCGTTGGTGATTGGCTGAAATGCACTTGTAATCGCGAAAAGTCGCATACCGAATCGCTTCAGTCGGGATTTCGCTTACAAAAACGAAGCTATGGCAATCGGAGTGTCGGTCGCCGACTATGTGACATTATGCGACATGATTGTAGTTGTGACGCAGCGCGGTGTGTTGGGATGAGATATCACCGGTGTATCCCAAAAGCCAAACCTGTTTGGTGAGTCGAAGCGTCAAACGGACAAAAACAAGTGTTCCGCTTCAGCCCCAAAATACTCACATTCCCAACGACAAGGGACTGCCATTCTTTTGAACATACTGAAACAAAGTGGAGATAGAGAACAGCAGCAACCCGTCAGTCAGTCACACAGTTGACCCTAGTATACCAGCGCCGAGGCATACAAACCGCGAAAGAGAGAAAAGCCCGAGGAGCGACGGCCGGCCGGCGCGACCGACGGACGGGACCGACGGACGGGACCGACCGACCGACCGCTCTTGGCGCCGCCGCCGCGCGCTCGACTGGCCGCGAGGCGCGCGCTCACCCGGCAGGTCCGTGCGGCTGTCCGTCGTCGGCGGGTCGCTCTCCTCTTCTCTATTCTCCTCCTCTCGGAGGCGCGACGCGCGGCGCTCGCCCCTTGGCGCTGACGGAGGAAACGGCGGACTGACGGCGAGACGGAACCACTGGTGGCCAGGCCCCGACGGATCGACCAGCCGAGCGAGACAACAGCGCGGACGAGTCATGGAGCGCGAACGGCGCGACAGCGACCTGTATGTGAAGGTGCTTGGCGCCGACTCGGTGCTGGCGTCACCAGAGCTGGTCCCTCGCCCCGCGCCAGGCGCTGCGCGGGCCGGCCGAGACGGCCGCGTGGCGCGTGGCGCGGAGAGGAGCGACCACTTCGGCGCGGCGGACGTGGTCGTGGACGACGAAGCCGAGTTCGCGAGCGTCATGTTCCATCATCAGGAGCTCGTGTCGCCGACGTCGTCAAGCAGCAACGGCTCGAGCAGCGGCGCGCACGCTGGCGGCCGCCGGCCGAAGCGCCACATGCAGTCGAGCGAGTCGACGTCGCCCGCCACCGAGTCGGACTCGGACGACGGTGCGGACGTGGCGGCCGAGGACGGCATCAAGATGGAGGGCGGATGCGGCGACGCGGTGGAGATCGTCCGCCGGCGCGCGGCCCGCGGGCTCGCCGCTGCGGAGGAGCACAGGGAAGAGGAGGAAGGGGACAGCCGCGAGCGCTTCAAGGCGACGATGGACTTGGACTTTGAGGCAGACGCGACGGCGCTCGGGCCGTCGAGTGTTGGTGCGGACAGCAGTGGCAGCGGCGCTCGGAGCGCGTCGCGCAAGTTCTCGAGCAGCTTCTCAGACTTGGGCGATTACGACAACGTGTCGATGGCGGATGTGATCTCGGCCGGGGGCGGCAGTGGCAGCACAGGCGGCACACCGACGACGTTCTACCCGATCTACGAGCACGAGGCGTTCCGGTACGCGCCGAGCGTGGCGCTACCGTCATGCGGTAGCTACAGCGGCTATGACCTGGTGGAGCGCAGCAGCGCGTTCTACAGCCCGGAGAAGGCGTTCGCGAGCCGCGCTTCCGGCTCGGACAGTGAGCCGTCGACGCCGACGACTGCGCGCTGGATACCGGCGAGCGAGAGCAGCCCCGTGGATCTTGGCGGTCGGCTGACGCCAACCTCGTTCCTGCTCTCGGGCCCGGCAGACGAGTCGCTGCCGCTCGTGGGCGGTATGTGCTCGCTGAGCGGCGAGTTGGTGCGTATGCGCGTGGAGAACGCCGCATACATCATTTTCTACAAGTACGACGAGGCGGCGGTGGCGGGCAGTGGCAGCGGCGAGGGTAGTGAGTTCATGGTGTCGTCGTCGTCATCGGACGACGCAGCCGGTTTCGGTGCAGACGAGATGGGGGACGACGGTAGCGGTGGCGGTCGCGCGCCGCCGAGGTCATACGCGTCGCTTGGGGCGGCAGGGCACAAGGTCCAGGCTGGGAACGCGTTCGCGCGAGACTGCCCGCACCCGACGCGTTCGATCGGCCGCGGGCTCTTCCGCGCGTCGACGAGCGTGGGCAGTGCGTTCCTCAAAGGCGCGGCGGGACTCGTGAACAAGACATACCAGGGCGGCGCGAACGGCGGCGTCTTCGGGTTCGCCAAGGGGCTCGGCATGGGGATGCTCGGGCTCGGCACGCACGCCGTCAAGGGTGCTGTGCGCGGGGTCGGACAGGTGACGAACCTCGTGGGTGAGATGGTGCTCGGCACGGCGCCGCACTTCAGCATCGACGGCACGCTGGTGTTGACCAACTACCGCGTGATCTGGATGTCACAAAGCACCAAGGACGCCATGGAGATCCCGGTTGGGTCGCTCGTGAGCGCCGAGAGCTCCACGACGGCGCCGCACGTCGCGAGCCTCGAATGCAAGCACCTCCTGCGCGCCAGCATTGCCTTCCAGGACGAGCGCACGTGCTCGCAGTTCCTCAACTGCATCTGGGAGCTGTACGCCGGCGTCCCGCACTACTCGTTCGCGCACAGTCATTACCTAGCGCTGGCCGAGAAGCTCGGTCCCGCGGCGGTCGAGACGCCGACGGACGCGTTCTACGATGCGGAGGATGACTACCGGCGGCTGCGGCTGCTGGACGAAGAGAGCTGGATGCGCCTGTACGACAACTCGGACTACACGCTCTTCCCATCATACCCGGACGCGTTCGTGGTGCCCTCGGAACTGGACGATGAAGATCTGCGCGAGCTGAGCGCGTACCGTAGCGCGAGCCGGATCCCCGCGGTCGTGTGGCGCCACCCGCACACTGGCGCACTCGTGTCGCGCTGCGCGCAGCCATGCGCGGGGCTGAGCGGCTACGTCGTCGACGCGGACCAGAAACTCGTGGCGGCGCTACAGCGCGCGACGGCCGGTGACTACATGTTCGGGGAGTCGCGCTTCCATTTCTTCGATGCGCGAAGCCAGATGGCGGCGACGGCGAACGCGGCGCAAGGCAAAGGGACGGAGGACGCGCGCAACTACCCGAACGCGGAGCTGCACTTCTGTGACATCGCCAACATCCACGCCGTGCGGTCGTCGTACGCGTCACTGTCGATGGCGTGCCAGCCCGGGCAGGAGCGCTACAGCGACGAGTGGGTCTTCCAACTGCGCAACACGTTCTGGTTCCTGCACGTGTCGCGCATCCTCGCGAGCGCGCAGGACATTTGCCGCTGCCTGTGCCAAGCCGAGTCCGTCATGATCCACTGCAGTGACGGGTGGGACCGCACGTCACAACTCTCAGCCATGGTGCAGCTACTATTGGACCCGTACTACCGCACGCTGCGCGGACTGCTGCTGCTCGTTGAGAAGGAGTGGTGCACGTTTGGCCACATGTTCCGCGCACGGTTCGCCCAAGGCGATGGTCCTGGACAGCAGGAGGTGGAGGAGATGTCGCCCGTCTTCATCCAGTTCTTGGACGCGCTCTGGCAGGTGTGGAGACAGCAGCCATGGGCCTTCGAGTTCAACGAAGCGCTGCTCGCCGAGCTGTACGAGCACGTCTTCAGCGGGCGTTACGGCACCTTCCTGTACAACAACGAGCGTGAGCGCAAGCAGCGCGAGGCAAGCTCTCCCACGCGGAGCTTATGGTCGGCGCTGCTTGCCGACAAGGACGAGTACGTGAACGTCGAGTACGACAGCGCCAAGAACTTCAACAGCATCGGACTCGTGCTGCCGTTTTCGTCGGAGGAGACCGACCTCGTCTTGTGGGAGAACCACCTTACATACGCCGACCCCGTCTGCCGAAAGTACGAGTGAGGCGAATCGCCGCCATGAGTCCTCCGTCTGGTGTCTGCAATCCACGACGAGCGCGAACGCAGTGGGCATCCTCCCACGCCATCAAGGGAGACGAGCTTGTCAGCCGCTGCTCGTGCCAAGCGTGGACTGTATCGCGTAGCGTGGTCCGTGGAGTTTACGACAAGATCATGTCGACGAACTGCAACAATGCCGAGTCAAGCGCGTCTTCGAGCAGCTGCTTCTCGCTTGGATCCGAGCGCCGCACAGAACCTGATGTCAGTCACCAGCTCGTTGCAAGCAAGCACCAATGTGCTCCTGACCAGCGTCCAACGTACGCGAGCCTCTCGACCCCGTCTTCCTGCCGCGCGTCATGCTCCTTGACCCAGGCAGCGCACTGGCTTGGCAGGCTGCCATCGGTAGTAGCTGATTGCTGGGGACGCGCGCCGTGATTCGCAGGAGTGTCCTTGCTGTTGCGCTTCGGTCCGAGTGCTACTGCGACATGGCTTTGGCTCAGTTCGCCTGGAGAAAGAGCATACGAGATCACCTGTCAGTCGTGCTGAGATTTCTCCAAGCCATCTCTCTTTTGCTTTGCCTTTCTCGCCACCTTGACTCGATGGCGGCGATTGCCATGAAGATGCGACCTAGTTTTAGAACTATGTATGCCAGCAAACCGCTTCATAGCACTGACCTGGCCATGCCCGCGTTCGCTTGATGAGCGGGGACGACGGCACTCGTGGCTGCCGAGCAGCGCCGTTCCTGGCTAGGTCGACTCCTGACCAATCTGGCGACTGCAAATTTGGCACTGGCAAAACAGCCCGGGAGATCTCCTCGGGTGAAGGCAGCAGCTTGAAGCGAGGCAAGTTCACGTCGTCATCGTCGTCGGATGCGCTGACCACGGAGACGAGCGGACAGTTGGAGCCATCCTCTGTTCAAAAGGCACGGCACGCTAATGATTGGATGCGGAAAGCGAAGAAACGGCGTCGAGTGAACAGCGTGGAGATAACGTACCGGGTGCTTCGTGCTCCTGTTCCCACATGACTATATCTGCCGCTGCTGCGAGCTCTTGAGAGATGGATGTGGGCGGTGGGTCTCGGACAGTCTGTAACATCGTGAGTGCCGCTGAAGATCTAGTCACTCAGAGGGTGTCGGGCAAACAGCTTCTACCTGGTGGTGTGCTGTAGCAGTTGCCTCACAAGCCACGGTTTTGCCGAGGTGTGGATTTTTCGTCGCCACTACTGCAGGACTGTCGAGCGCTTGTGCTTCCTCAGACACCTGATGTAAACAGTCATCTGCTAGCTCGTGAACGTAGTGACCTGCAATGGTGAGTCCTACTGCAAGAGTGGCGTCGGCCGGTAAGCTCCCAGCCGCTGCCGTTGCACTTTGCTCCGCGTGTTGTTCATGGGAACTAACTGCCGAGTCTGAAGGAGTGCTGCCTCGCGCTCGGAGACCGAGTGCAGGAGTTAGGATAGCAGGCGTGACCTGTGCATCATCATTCAGTCGCAGAAAGGAAACAGGCAAGGATGCTGTCGAGCTAGATGCTCGCCCCGAGCATACCTGCTCCATTGACGACGCCGCGGCGCACGCGGCTAGAGCGTTCTTGCGCCGGCGTCGCTCCAGTGCCTCCCTCCGCCGCCCCTCTATCAATTGGACTTGTTCCTCGGTCAGTGTGTCGGGGGAGGCAGAGACTCTGACCAGCTCCGCTGAGCATCGGTACGTCGAGGATCCCGAAAGCCCACTCAACTGTCGTTGGGTGTTCTTGATGCGGGTGTCTTCGGCTTCATCTCTAGCGACAGCAGCGGAGGCACTGGCTTGAGTAGCTTGACCTTCGCCTCGATCTCCCGTCCTCTCTGCAACGTAGCCGTTCTTGAGCAGGATATCGCGAGCCAGCGACTGCGGTGTATGCTTGGCGCGCTGTTTCTCCGCGTCTGATGCGCCACGCGTCCATGAACGACGCATTCTCGGTCCAGTTCTCCACAGAGCTAGCCAATCTGCCACGTACACGCCTTCGCCTTTTCAACCATGCTGCTTCCGTAGCGCTTCTTTATCTGCCCGACGGCAGGACGCGGCAGGCAGGACGCGGCCAGTCAGACTCGGACGCATCATCAACACCGTCGGCGGCTCAGCACTCGGCGACCGCACCTCCTGCCAACGACCAACCATCGCCAGCTCTCGTACATGACTCTTCTTGGCCGCGAGATCCCTCTCAGGGGAACGTCCAGCCGTCGCCTCCTTCGCCGCGCGCTTCCTCTTCCTGCCCTTTCCCGCAGCGGCCGCCGTCATTTCCCCACCAGATCCACATCAACTTGCGGAATGGCGCTTCAACACCTTGATCATTGCAACTACTACCAGGAAGTTACAATGCAACCCTTTCACAATTCCAGGTAGTCACAAGCAACGAACCATCAACAGCGAGGAAGGGTTCGTGCACCAAAGGAAAATCGGAGTTGAATACCGAATAGTGTGGTCGGCAGCGAGTGCGTTTCGCTCAATGCCAGTCAAAAGTCAACGCTTGCCTCAATCACTACGGACTGAATACCATGAGCAGCCGGCACACATCAACGATGGACAAAACCTCAGAATCCGGTCCACCAGTTGGGAATCCCACGCGGCACAGTTCCTACCCTACTGAGTGGCTGCCAAGCGCATCGGCGGTGAGGCTACCATGGCCGGTAGCACTGCCAAGAAGAGGAAGAAGGGCACTACTGCCAGCGGCGCGCCGCCCGATTTCCATGAGGTCGCCAGCGAGGGGAATGAGTCACTGAGGCGCAAGCCGAGCCGCTGCACACGAGGCACTGCCGATGTGGCTCAGTCCGCGTCATCTGCTCGGCCAGACGTCGCTGCCCGCATGAAGACCAACAAGGAGATCGACTACCTTGTGGCGAAGCAGCATCTCCCGGGTTTCTGCACCGCCAAGGCGAAGGAATTCGGTTGGGACGGCGCCGTCCTGGCCGTGAACCAAGTGGTCGCAGAGGCGTATGCGCTCACCAACTACTACGTGCTACAGCAGCTTGAACGCTGCAAGAAGATGTGCGTGATCAACTAGTCGTTCTTGCAGTCCTGCCCGAGTATGGTGACAAGCGATGGCCACTCGCTGCGCGGCCTACGTCAGAAGTTTGAGAAAGAGCATCAGCAACAGCAAAAGCGTCAGCACCCCAACCACACGCGACCAACACGTCCGAGGCCGAATTCATGGAATAGGTGGATCGACTCCATCCGCCAAGAAACGAACTCGAGTCTTCGGCACGGGTGTTTACGAGCATGCGCGGAGGCGCACCACTCGCCGACACCAAGTTTTTGAGCTCAAGCTACTTTTCATCAAGCGCGAAGCAAATGGCGACCAATACGCAGAATGTGACCGTCAAAAACTTTACGAAGGGAGTCTTTGACTACGTTCTCGCCGTGCAGATCGAGCCAATAAGTCAAGAGATTCGAGGTAGTCTCGACCAGGACGCCATCAACGAAGAGGTCGAACAGCGCGTAGCGGACGTGGCTGCGAAGAATCGATGTTGTCCATCAACGTCCAAGTTGAGGCAAGAGATCATCGAGCTCAGAGTGCGCGCTGAGAAGAAGAAGCATACCAAGACGATCGTGGATGGCGTTCATGCGAAGTGCTACTCGGATGACGATGCGATTGTAAAGGAATGGCGCAACAAGACCCCTCGCTCGCCCAAGGACGTCATTTGCTGGGACGTCCACGGTCTCTTTCGGTTGGTCCACCAGTTCCTGAAGCGCGTTTAGAGAGAAAACTAATGTCGGGGAGCAATGAACACAGCAGACGAGAAGGCGAGGGAGAACACGAGAAAGAAGCCGAAGTACCGACTCCTACGCAGTTCCACGGTGCTGCTCGCAAAGCGGGGGCTCGTGACCAGCTACGTGAAATTCGACTCGCAAGGGCTTCGGGTGATGATCAAGCGTGACTCGAACAAGGTTGATCACAACCAGACTGTGGAGCTCGACGGCAGAACCTGGACGTTGGATGGATGCCTCTGCGAGAAGAAGAAGGACGAAGCCTCTCATGCTTTTGTGATGATTTCCCATGTGTGGTGGCGGCGTTTCTTCCGTGTGGATCGCATCGAGATCGACGACAGCCACATCCACCGTGAAGTCTCGACTGATGGATATGGAGCGAGCTTCTTGATGGAGCAGCCGGCCCACCACGACCGGAAGTCCAACTGTCACTCCATGCGCAGTTGGTCGCACGCACAGCAGCAAAGGATCCTCTCACTCTCCGATTCGATGTGTATGAACCCAAGAGAGAGGCGAAGACTAGGAGAGCCGACGCAGGTCACACAAGCCATAGTACAGGCATAACGAAAGACGAGAGCGAGGGTACCGCTCAAGAGAGACGACGACGCCTCCAGTTCGTTCCTGCTCGCTCCATTGCCTGTATCAGTCAAATTCAGACGGTTTCAGACCAGACGCAGCCATGCGGATGCACTACAACAAGTCCATCGACCCCTGTGCGAAGAAGATGCGGCTGGATGGTTCTCGCAAATTCGAAAGCCTGCGATTCGACTGGAAACGCGCTGTGCGCGCCATCAATCAGACTACGATGGAGGCGTTCGTCCTCACGAACTTCTGCGTGCTGCGCCAGATCAAGAACGACCGGACAATTTGCACGATCGACAACTCGTTGTACAACACTTGCCTCAGTTTGGTAACAAGCAGCTCTCGCAACCATGCGCCGCGTAAGCTGTTTGAAAGTGCACAGCTGAAACAAGCTCGAGCCGAAGCGAAGCGGGAGTGGATGGAGCAAGGACGAATCGGCAAGCTTGAAGAGCGTGTCACCACCCCTGTCTTCGACGAGAACGCGTGCCAGGAGTAGTTGTCTGGTCCGGAGCGAGCTTGTAGCATTGACCTGGAGGAAACCGGTCAACGGTTTGCAGAGATGAGAAGTAAAGTCCGATGGTAGACACCAAACGGATCAACAACGGCTGCTTCCAGACATGTGCAAAGCAAATGGCGACCAACGCGCAAAGCTCAGTCGCTCACAACTTTGGGAAACGTCAGTACAAGCTCGTGCTGCCTAGGCAAGTGGAACTCCACCGCACCGATATCACTGAAGAAGTCAAGTGAACCAAACATACTGAGATCGAAGCCAATATTTCCAACCGCATTGAGAAAACGAGAGCCAAGAACCGAAAGCCTCTCCCGCCAGCGTCGTTGCGTAAAGAGATGACGGCACAGATGGTCCGCGCCAAGATCAAGAAGCGCGCGCATGACATCATCAGTGATGTTTTTGAGCAAAATTACACGGGTGACAGCGTCCTTGTCAGCGTGGCGCGCGAAGCTTCTTTGATCGAAGTCACGCATGCTGGACTGAGCAGTACATGGTCTGCTTCCGTCTTTCATCGCTTCCTTCTGCATATCGAAGCCAAGAAGGCGTCCATAGAAGCAGCCAACAAGTTCGCGCAACGCAATGACACCCAAGAGAGAGCTAAGCTACAGATGCTGTGGACGTTTTCGCTGCTACCTACCAAGGACGACTTCGAAGCAAGCTACGTCAAATTCGACTCCATTGCTCTGCGGCAGATGAGCAAGTGTAACAGCAGTGAGATTGATTTGCCGCAAACCGTCGAGCTCGACGGTGGATTCTGGACATTGGAGCGATACTTCCACGCGAAGAAACCGAGCGAGACATCTGCACTGTGTGTACGAACGTCACATCTGTGGCGGAAGCGCCTATTTAACATCGGGATGGTCGAGACAAAGCAGCGGTAGTTAGGACGAAGAATCGTGACGGACAGATACGGTGTGCGTGTGTTATTGACGCGTTCGACACGGCAGGATCGAAAACCGAAGAAAGCTCATCGCACCAATAGCAGTGGAAATGACGACGGATCGACGTTCGCACTTGGACTGAAGCTCCCTCGAACTCCAGCAGGATGGATAGAAGAGTACGATGCAGTGTGAGGTGTCGACTCGGGGGAAGTTGACTTTACCGCGGCAACAAGTACGACAAACAACATCGTGGGTTTTCACACAAGCGGATTTCGATGTGCCAACAGACTCAGCCGCGCCATGAAACGCATCAACCGCGAGCTCGGTTGCCGCCGTGAGATTCGATCTCTCTTCCGTGCCGTCCAGACAACGAACACGTTCAGTCTGAACAAGTTCTGCGAGTAAATGGAGCTCATATTCGAGCGCGGACGGACGCTGCTTGCGCTCTTTGCTCGCAGGATCTTCCGGAAGCTGAAATCTCGCCGCTTCGTGCAACGCAACAAGCTGCTCGACCGAGCGTGTTATAAGTTAACAGGACAACCAGGCACGCGGACGCTCATCGCGATGCGCGACTGTAGGTCGGCAGGCTTCAAGGTTATCAAGCATTGCCAAGCTGGCCCGTTCCAAGACCTGGTCTAGAAGCTGTCGAGGATGTGCGAAGTAGTTGCAACGGCCGAGCATCACACCAGTCGTCTGCATAGTGACTGCGCGGCTACAAGCGACCTCAGCAACCAGTTCTCGCGGAAGCAGTGCGGGGACGGAGTTTAGTGAGTCGCGAAAATCCACAAGTTGCTTCATTGTTTGAAGGCGAGCGGTGGATGCGGACGCACCGAGGATCGTGATGGCAATGCGTCCAAGAACATTCTCGCTGTTGTGCTGGCTCAGTTGTGCAGCGTCGAGCGATTGGAGCGCCTGCGTCGTCGATCTGGCACCAACTAACGTGGCCATCACCACAACACTTCGCCAGCCGTTTTGCAATGATCAGGTGGAGAAGGGTGCGTTCCCTTCACGCGTCCACATCTGAGCTGGGGCGGATACGGCCAACAGTGACTGTGGCCTGGCCGTCAGTCTCCGCCATTCCAGCAACCGAAGATTGGCAGTACTTTGATCTCTTTCATTGCGATAGGATCCACGTTCCGTACAAGCGTCAAGACAGTACGCTTGCGATGCACGCAGCGCGCTTTAGACCTTCGTCGGGGGAGGTGCAAGCTCCTGGTCGCTCCAGAAGCCCCAGCACTTGCCCATGCACTCGGCGAGACCACAGGTGCGGCAGTGGATGGGTCGAGGGTCGAGCTCGAGCAGCGCGTGAGCGGCCGCGGGATCCGCGTCCACCGCTTCGAGCCGCGCCGCGATCTTGGCGAGCTGGTTACGGATGGTGCGACGCTTGTTTTTTTGCCCCTTCTCGAGCATGAGCGCGGCAAGGACGCCTTCGAGCTCGCGCTGCTGGGCGATCAGCTCGTCGCGGGGCACGTACTGCAGGAACGTCACGTAGCAGTGCTTGAGGTACTGGTGGTCCGTGCAGTGCACCTCGCCATGGCGCGCGTAGTAGCACGGGTCACACACGAGGACGAGGTCGCGGCACACGGAGCACACCTTGCGTCCGCTGAACTCGTCGTACGGCGACTGGCACTCGATGCACTGGCCCACGACCTCGGCGTGCTGCGACCCCATCAACACGCTATAAGGCGGACACGCATCGTCAGGACTACCAGCGGTGACAATCGCGGACCGTGCGGCACTGCAGATCAACGCACCGCTTGTCGAAGACGAAGTTCTTGCCTTTGAAGAAGCCGCCGTCCTCGTACGCCTCGAGGTACTTGTGGATGCCGCCCTTGAGGTGGTGGACGTCTTCCACGCCCTGGCTGCGCAGGAAGTTGGACGCCTTCTCGCACCGGATGCCGCCAGTGCAGTACATGAGCACCTTCTTACCCTTCATCTCGTCCACGCGGCGCTGCAGGAATGTGTAGTACTCGGAGAAGTTCTTCACTTCCGGATCCACCGCGTCCTCGAAGTGGCCGACGAGGAACTCCTTGTGCGCGCGCACGTCCAGCACGACGGTCGAGTCTTTGTTGGCGATCGCCTCGCGCATGGCCTCGTGGAACTGCTGCGGCGTCAAGTACCCGCGCGCGGCGTCTGACGCCGTCATGTCTGGCCGGTCGACCGCCCCGCCCGTCGACACGATCTCCTTGACGTGCTTGATGATGAGCCCGACGAACGGCGGGGACGCCACCGGGTGGAAGCTGTGCTTGAAGTCCTCGGGCGTCATGCGCAACACCTCGTGCGCGCACAGCGCGGCGATGTACTCGTCGATGGACGCGCGCGACGCGCTCGAGAGCGTCGCGTTGATGCCCTCCTCGCTGATCAGCACGCGGCCGACGAGACCGAGCCGCCGACATAGCGCCTCCTGCTCGTCCTTGAGCTCTGCTGGGGCCGACACCTCCGCATATTTGTAGAACAGGATCACGTAGTGGCCTTCTGCATCCGCGCCTGTCATTTTCGCGCCAAGCTGATCGATGGGTGGACTCTGGAGGCGTTGAGGTCCGGCGGGCTGACGCGTTTATATTCCGGATTAAAGAGTGGCTGGTGGGTAAGAAGCCCGCGTATTTGTCTAGCAGCACGTTTTATACGGACTATAAAGTAATTCGTCCGGATGCACTTGCGTGGCGAGATAAACCCGTCATATTGATGTCGAATTTGCGAGACAACCTTTGTAAAAGAATATTGCTGGGAATCGCTGAAGCGACGATCATGGAGATGGCCAAGCCTGCGCGCGGTAGCGGCGGCGATGCCACGCAGGAGGAGACGACTGGCGGCACGCCGGGTAGCCGAGACGACAGCGGCAAGAAGACCAAGCGGCTCCTACCGATGGAATTGCGTGTACGTCCTTTGCGGGCCGTCGCATCAGCGATTGCAGACCGTTCCTCATGATCGTTGCGGCTGGGTGGATGGCCGACCTCCGTTCGTAGAGACGCCGGCGTGCGGCCAAGCTTCAAGTGGTGGCCAGCAAGCAGCAGACAGCCGTGGATGGAGGTCTCGAGACGCCTGAGAAGAAGGTCGAGGCACCTCTACCGTTGCAGGGGACAGGTGCAGAAGTGCAGCAAGCCGGGCGAGAGAAGCCTGTTGCTCCGAAGCCACCCGCGGTATCAGCGACGGCGCGTCTCCGCTCCATGTACTCTGGGCAGACGACAAGCCGCAAGAGGGTCAAAGTTGGCCACGGTACGCTCGCGAGCGTTCCGTCAGCCTTTCCGGTGGGTCGTTCTCCTCGCTTCTCGAGCGGAATGGAAGCGACGGGCTGACGCTCTCCGATCTGTCGGTGGCTTGCGACTCGCAGGCGCATGTGCTGCCGACCGACTTCGTCCCAAAGAGCCGATTGATTATCCAGACGATGCTCCCGCTCCCGTTCCTTCGGCCAGAGTGCGTTGCGGCTCGTGTGCGGCTCGATCGCCCGCCGTGGACAGCACGGTGCAGCTGCAGGCTGATCCTCTTCACCAACGCTCTCGTGTTGCCACCACCGCAGCTCGCGGACGAAGAAGCTGGCCCTAGAGAGTTTCTTGAGCGAGAAGCGCCTGGCGCGCACGGTGAGCTGCACGGACATGCGGTTGCTACGAATCTGTTCTCCGATCGGAATGACTGACGCCGTATGGCTGTGGACTGGTGCCATTGCGCGCAGAGCGATAGCATTCGGCCCGGCGTTCGCTGGCATCGAGGTCTGCTCTACTTTACCCACCCCGCGGCGCCGCTCCCAGCATCTATCACACTGAACCGCATCACGGCGGGCATGAAGAGCGATATTGGCGCGGCGCTGCCCAAAGGCGAGCTGATGAAGGAGGAGCTGGCGTTCTACGAGGACAGGTTTCATACCTGGCAGCACTCGCTCCGCGACCTGTACTTGCGGTTTCGCAAGCGCCACGACTGCTCGACCTTCTACGTGCGATCGAGCGAGTTTGTCGTTTGCTTTTACCAGTCGTGCGGGATCTCCGCGCCGGCGAACGCTAGCGTCGCTGACCTCCTTCGACAGAAAGCGCACGCCGCCACTGAGGAGGGCGGCGGTGCTTCGGAGGATGACGATGGCGGACGAGCTTCAAGTAGTAAGCCTGCGGTCTCTCACGCAGTGTGCGCAGTCGTGTCGCAGTCGAACTCGCGGATCCGCAAGGCACTTCTCCGCCTCAACGTCGACTACTCGCTCCCGTACAGCAACGCGAGCAGCGTCAAGCGAGAGGCCGGCGAGTTTCACTTGCTGGAAGAAGAGCTAAGCGCGCTGAAGGGCGGCCAGCAATCTGGCGCGAGAGTGTCGTCGACAGCCCCCGCCGTGCACGGACCGGACTCGTTGCTGCTGTTTCAAGGACATGGCGCCGTCCACGGTCTGTTTGAGTTCCTCATCAACCGGAAGCGTGCGTGCGTTGCGGTTCGTTGACCGGGTGTGCGTCGCGGCAGAAGGGACTGACTTGGCTGCCACTGCGCAGCGTTGTCGAGCCAGGACGTCCCCGAGCTGTTTGCGCTGCATCCATTCGAGCACGGAACCATCCAGACGCTTCAAGTGACGTCGTATGGACGCGCCGGGAGCACCGCGTCCGGACTCAGCGCCATCTCTGAGCCAACGGATGGCGTTGACGGTCACGGCCACGGCAACCTCTCCGGAGGCATGTTCAGGTACGCTCTCGACCTGTGCGCTCGTTTCCATCAGAGGTCATGGTATTCTCACAAATCCGTCGTCTCGGATGTCCATTACACCTGCCAGACTCGAGATTAGAGGGTTCTGCTTCCCAGAGAGCGTCATCGAGCTGCTGAGTACATTGCAAGGCGAAGCTGTCCGTGCTCAGGAGCGTGACGGGCATCAAGATCCGAGCGAGACATGTATCCCGGCACGGGACGACCCGGTGCCAGGCAAGGAGGCTGCACACCGCGATGAAGTGACTCTGCGCGTCTACATGGAGCCTGTGAAAGGCTCGGAGCGCCTGAATGCAACGACTCTAGCGATCGGAAGCGCGGCCGGCCGCGTGCAGATGCAGGCGCGCCAGACGATGGTCGACCGGGAGCGACACGCGCAGACGCTCGAGTTTACGAAGCGTCGGATCGAGAGCGTCGTCGCCCGGAGAGCGGACGACGCGGGTCTTGTGACCATCGAGACGACAGCACGAGTCGCGCAGCGAGGGTCCACGTAACGGCTTGTGCTGGAAGCGCATTCATTCGCCCCCGACCGCGCTCACCAAGTGACCGACCAAACGAATGTCGCGCCGTACAAGGAGGCGACAGGGGATGTAGAGGCCGCTGCAGCCTCCATAGTGCGACGGTCCGAGTGAGTCAAACGCTCGCCTCGACGCGGGTGACGCACGCGGGCGAAAGGTCCACCACCGGGCTGTGCGCTGCTGGTTGCGGTGCGGCCGCAGCTCACGCGCCAGCGATCGGTCGATCGCAGCTGAAGGTCTGTGCGTCGTCCCTGTTGCGCGCCGTCCGACGGTACGAAAGGCTTTGGAAACACGTCCGGTGGCGGCGCCGGCGGGCCCTTTACCATCCGTCCGTTGGATCTGGCCCGAGTCGTATTGACGACCGCCGCGACGTCGGACTTCACAACGCACGGTTGAGGCGTGGGGCGAGCAAGAGCCAGGTGCGCGACGATGCGAGGACGGCCACTGTGCAGCGTAGCGAGTGGGACTGGCGTGGCCGCCGCGCCATACACCCTGCCCGCCTGCCCCTCGCCTCGCGTTGCGTTTCGTGCGCGCGCTGCAGCTCTGAGCGCTCCGTCATTGGCAATGGGCGGCGCCTGCGTGGCGATCGTGTGGCCGTCGCTCGTGGCCGTGGGAGGCGGGCGGCAGACCCAAGCACCACGGCTCGCGGGAAAATTGCAACCTTTGGCAGTAGACGGCCGACTGGAAGTGACTATGCCTGGAGTTTGAGTAACGGTCCGCGATCAGTTCACGGCGAGTCCGGCGCATCGAGTTGCGGAGCTCTTCGCCGACTTCGTGCGTGCGCAGTGCGACACACCATGCTCGCGCCTTGCGCACTGCGCGATGTCGTCCCGGCCGCCCGTCGCAGCGATCGTCCGTCCGAGGAGGATCGGGCTTTTACGCGGCGGGCGTTTGCGGAGGCGCGAGCGCCTGCCGCCGGCGCGCTGCCGTCTCGCTCGCTCGCTGCCTGCAGCGGCGGTCTTGGCGTAGTCGTGGTGGGTGGCGTCGGACGCGCTGATCTGGTCGCGCCGCGCTTGTAATGTGGGCACCGTGCGCCATCGCCGTCCCTTTCGCCATCAACTATTGGCACACTGCTCGGCGGCGGCGCCGCGGCCATGCAACCTGAAGCGAGTCAGTCGTCCAGGCATGGCATAGTAAAGGACTGTGTGTGTCCGCTCCGCTTTGGCCGTTGACGATTTCTTGACGAAATCAGCCGCGCACGCCACTCTCGCTATGCATACGCGCGGCGACGGCGGCGCAAATCATCAGGCAGCAGGCGATTGCGACCAGTGGTCTCGGTTGAATGCTCCCCAGTGCGAGGAGATAGGCGGGCACCCGTCCGTCCGCAGTTGTAGGAAGGACGCAGTACGGTACGGCCTCGACACGCGAAGCTGGCGGAGGACCGGCGCACGCATGGGTGAGGCCTGGCGAGCACGCACCCGGCCGTCGCTCTCGGCCATGCGCTTCGAGTCGCGTCGCGTCGAGTCGAGAAGCGGTAGAGAGAGCGGCGGGAGCGGCGGCAGCAGCGATGTGGTGTGGCGTGAGGAGGAGCTGCCCGCTTCGTTTCGATGGGAAGGCCGCGGCGGGCGGATCCATCGACCCTTTGCTCCCAGCCAGTTTGCCCGCCGACGGATCGATCGATCGATCAAGGCTGGATTGATAGGCGGCGACCTTTGGCGTGGTACGTCGCAAAGCAAGGGCTCACGCTCCCTTTTCTGGTCCTCTTGAGACTGGATGACAGCCTGCTGGCGACGGCGTACTGGATTGTGTCGAACGGAGTGCTGCGCGCGTCGATCGTTGGTCGATTCGGCATTGTCAAAACACGAGAGCCACTGCATTGTGGCGAGCTGACTCTTCAAGAGAACAATCGACAAGCACTCTGCCTCTACGCGTCAATGTATGAGTCCTCGAGATTTCCGCCGTGCACTGTCGAGACAGTGATCGCGTTGGTGATTGGCCAGTAGAGCAAGGGCTAGGCAAAGTGTCGGGAAGGAGCATATTTTGTTCTAGTGCGCGAGAAAGGCGTAGGGGTGCGTAGAGAAGTGGGAGTGTCACCAAATCAAAGAGTCCGTCCAGTAATCACAGCCAACCGTGGGTATCCACGCCCTGCTATTTTCGATGCACGAGTATAATGCGTATCGTTTTGAACGAAGTGCACGAGCTTTGTCACCCAGTACTCGATTATCGGTCACAACTAATTACCCAATGGACCTCGAATAGAGCGGACCGACTGCTGCTGGCACGAGGCAGTACACGGTGCGGACGCGGAGCGAACACCCAGCGCGATGCGCGGCAGCGGCTCCTCCTCCTCCGTCGCCTGCCACTGCTGCTTCCCGCGCGCGCTCTCTGTCCTGCCTGCGTGCGGATGGCGGCGCCCGCCTCGCCTGCCTCCCTGCCTGCCTGCCGCGCCGAGACGACCTGGCGCCAGTCGGCAAGAGCGCGCGGCGGCGCAACGCGGAGGAGGACAGCGCGGAGGGCGAACACACCGTCTGCCAGCAGCAGCGGCAGCGGCGGCGGCGGTCTCGCGAGGAGCTGGAGCGCGCAGCAGGCAGCAGGCAGGCAGGCAGGCAGGCAGGCAGGCCGCAACCGACGACTGGCGACAGCCTCCCACCTCTGGGCGACAGGCTCGGCTCGCGCGCGTGCGCTCGGCGAGCATTCGCGCTCAGCTCGAGGCAGGCGAGCCCAAGTGCGTACTCGCCAGACAGAGCATCAGCCCGACACCACACGAGCGGAGGCATCGAGGTACGTGCGTGTTTTTCTCGCCGAGTTCACCACCACAACGGTGCTGCGACTCGCATCGTTTCTAGCCGCGCGTGTGCCGTCGTCGTGGGCTCGAGGGGTACTGACCGGCGGATGCGCCTCGGTGGGTGGGTGTCCCAGGTCTCCGGCGCCTGGGCGGCGAGCGGCGAGCGGCGAGGCAGCCCGAACGCTAGACTCGGACACGGCACTACCGCACAGGCGGACGGCCAGTCAGGCGCAGACACGCAGGGCGGCAGCGGAGCGGAGCGAGCGCCGCGCGCGTGCGCCATGGGCCTCTGGGACTGGCTCAGCCTGTTCACGTTCGCGTGGCTACGGCGGTGCAAGGCGTGCGGCGAGCGCGGGGCCAAGTGCGTGTGCCGGCGGCCGTCCGTGGCGCTCGAGCACATCTTCTTCCTCGAGGAGCGCAAGAACAAGTACGGCGCGCGCAACTTCAGCCACGTGAGCGACACGACGATGACCACGGGCACCAACAGCACGGCGCGCACGCTCAGCACGGCGCGCACCAACAGCACGACCTTCTCGACCAGCGCGACCAACCTGGCCGGCTACACCAACAGCGGCAGCAGCCACAGCACCGCCGCCTCGGGCGGCGTCAACTTCGCGAACAACACAGTCATGATGGCCCGCGAGTCAGTCAGCGACTGCGCGTCCGTCGACTACATCTACCCTGCGTCACAGCCGAGCGTCGACAGCTCGGCGGCCAGCGTTGTTAGCGGCCGCCACCATCTCGCAGTCTCAAGCAGCGGCAGTGCAGGGCAGCAGCAGCAGCAGCACCGCCGGCACCACCGCCGGAGCCGCCGATATCCCCAGGACCCCGAGCCCGAGCCGGAGACAACCGCTCTGGTGCGCAAGCAGTCGGGCCGCATGGTCCGAAAGGCGGCGAGCGCGCCACCCGAAGGCGGCTATAGCGTCCGCTTCGACGACGCGCCATCGATCGAGTTCATGGTGACGGCCGACAACGGCGAGGAGGTGACCTCGTCGCTTCGGTCTCGCTACGCAGGCAGCCGTGGCGGCAGCGAGCGCGCTGGCGGCCTCAAGCGGCGGTCGCAGCCTCAGCAGCAGCGCTCTGTCACCTTCCGGCCCGAGAACACGCTCGCACATCGTCGCGGGATGTCACAGCAAGGCAGTTCGTTCAAGTTCTACGGTTGCGGCGGCAGCGTCGGCGAGGCACCGCCGCCACCACCGACGACGATGTCGACGCCGGGACCACCGACGACGACGGCTCTCGCTGGCAGGAGCGCGAGCAGCAGGACGACGGCGCACAGCGCGGCGTCGACCGACTCGCTCGCGCTGCGTCCGTCGATGGCGTCGACGGCCGGCTCGGACCGCATGAGCGTGGACAACAACTACGGCTCGTACAACCCGCGCGCGGGCCGACTGCTCGAGAGCAGCCTCGCGCCGAGCATCCAGGAGGAGGATGAGGCGCTGCAGCGCCTTGACGGCTGGCTGCACTCGTCGCCGACATCTACCGCCGATTCGTTCATGATGTCGAGGGTCATGTACTGAGCGCACAGTCTCCGCATCAACTAATTATACCGCTCACCCTCGCCTGCCTCTCTCGTTCCGCGCCGACGTGCTGTGTCGATGAGCGCGGTCGCCGCCGCGCGGACGGACGGCGCCACCGCACGAAGCAAGGCATTGACGCCGCCACCTCACGCGAGCGGCAGCGGTTGAACTTGGGGTGTCGATTCGAGCGCCATCTTATCCTGCTGACCACTTTGGGTCCGGAGCGCCTGGCGTCACGCGCGCTTCTTGTTCGTCGCTCGAACAAGAGCGCGCGCGGGCGGGCGTCGCGACTCGCGAGCGAGAAGCGCCGGCATGAGGAGCCTCTCCTCTCCGGACGCCAGCGCGCGGGTCGCACTCCATACTCCATGCCGGCGGCTGGGCTGGCAAGCGCGAAGCTTATGCTCAGCCAGGCACTGAGCTCTGGGCTCTCTGCCGCCAGTCGCATCGCCGTCGTCAGCGCGACGGATCGATCCATCGATCCGATCGAGTCGGCAGTGCGCTTCAGCGGCAGCTCGTCACTCCCTCGCGACAGTGACTCATCCACAAATAATGCCACTCCCTCGTGTCAGTGATGTTGCCTCCTCCTCCGCCTCGAAAAACCTCATGCATGTTTCCCGATGAGGTTTTACATCACCCCGGTTGGCTGCCAGGAACCGGCCAATCTTGACCGCAGGCAGGCAGGCAGGCAAGCAGGCAGGCAAGCAGGCAGGCAGGAAGCGCCTTCCTTCTCTCCTTCGCGCGCGCGACTAGCAGCGGATCCGAGCAGCAAGCGATAGAGAGAGAGAGCGATAGAGAGAGAGCAGAGCATGGCGTCGGTATCTGCATCCTCATCGGCGGCGGTGGCGGCGCTGGTGCAAAAGGCGTCGCAGCAGTACCTCGAGTGCCGGCGCAAGGTGACGGCCAAGGTGGATGAGGTCAAGGCGGTCGAGGAGCAGCTGCAGGCGGCGTTCGCGGCCATGGATGCGCTGCGCGAGAGCGGCGGCGCGGGCGCCAAGAGCGTGGGCCGCCTGGAGGTGACGCTCGCGGGCGTGGAGGGTCCGATGCCGGCGCCGGCGGCCGCCATCACGGTCGCGCTGGACCCGGAGTTCGAGTCGGACGAGGACGAGTTCGAGGAGATCGAGGAGGTCGTGGAGAAGCGCGACGTGGTCACGACGGACGAGCACGGCCACGTGGTGGAGGCTGGCGCGCTTCCCGTGGAGGAGGACGGCTCGACGCCGCGCAAGCTCAAGACGACGACCAAGATCACGCGCACGACCATCAAGAAGAAGGTGAAGAAGGACAAGCAGCCCGTGGTGCGCACGATCGCGTGGGACGCCGGCGAGGCCTCGGAGAAGGAAGAGGAGGAGCAGGAGGAGCAGGAGCAGGAGCAGGCTGAGGAGGCCGAAGAGGCCGGGGAGAGCGAGCAGCAGGAGAAGGACGAGGAGGCGGCGCCCAAGCCGCTCACGTTCCCGGCGACGTTCGTGTTCGACCCGGTGCAGTCGCGCGAGGCCGTGGTGATCGTCACGGTCGCGTCGGCGGAGGAGGAAGACGCCGAGCCCATCAAGGAGATCGAGTTCCCGATCTCGCGCCTCTTTGGCGACGGTGTCGAGCTCGACCAGTGGTTCGCGCTCGTGGAGGAGGAAGAGACCGCGGAGGAGGAGGCTCCTAAGATCGAGGAGGTGGTTTCCGACGCGGCGGAGGACAAGACGGAGGGGGAGAAGGAGGAGCAAGAGCAGGAGCAAGACGACGACGCCGACGCCGCCGCTGAGCAAGCGGACGAGGAGCAGAAGGAGGCGGCTGCCGAGACGGCCGACCAGTCGGAGGAGGAGGCGGAGGCGGAGGCGGCGCCAGTCAAGCAGACGGAGCCGGTGAGCCGCGTCCACGTCAAGGCGGTCTTCTCCATGTCGGAGATCGAGAAGCTGAGCGCGGCGGCCATGGCGCTCGCCAAGAAGAAGCAGGAGGCGGACGCGGCGCTGCAGGAGCTCGAGCGCGAGGCCGCGAGCCTGCGGACCAAGTACGAGCGGCTGAACGCGAGCCAGCGCACGCTGAGCGCCTCGAGCATGTCCAAGTCGCGGTCGGGGCTGCTGTCGAGCCGCTTCGCGGCCCAGCCGGCGGTGCCCAAGTCCCAGTACCAGAAGCTGCGCGAGTCGCTCTCGGCTGTGTTCACGCCCCAGCGCCAGCAAGTGCTCACGAGCGTCGCCATCTTCGTCAGCAGCGTCGTGCTGTTCCACTACCAGGGCGAGAACCTGCTCATGTAGACAGACAGACGGACGGACGGACAGACAGACAGACGGATGGATGGACGCGTAGGGAGCGAGCGCTCAGGTGGGCAAGGCAAGGCAAGGCAAGACGAAACACGACTCGAAGAGGATCTGGCCGCGCGTGGTCGCTCGGTAGGCGCCGCTGCTTGAATAGAACCGGCCTCGACGCCTCGCGGGTCGCTCGCACGGAGATGGCGCGAGCCTTGGCACGCTCACGCCGCGGACAGTCGGCCGCCGGCGCGCTCGTATGCGCGGTACGCCACATAGTCGGTGAGTATCCTGTCCAGTCGGCGCATTCATGAGCGCGCCAGGCAATGCGCCAATGCGCCAATGAGCCAATGAGCCAGTCAGCGCGGTAGGTCGCAGGCGTCGGCGTGCGAGCGCGAGAGCTCTGGCGCAGTGCGCGCACGCGCTGTCCGCACCTGACGACCGCATGACCGGCGTTGCAGCGGCACAGGTCGGTCCACGTGACGCGCGCGGGGTCGCTTGGCCCGATGATGTCGAGCAGTTGCGCCTATCGACGCATCGAGGGAGGCCACTCGCGTCAGGCAGTTGGCTGCGTTGGCCGCGCAAGAGCGGCTCGAGGCGGTGCGGCGCGGTCTGTTTGGCCGCCGGCCTCACCCTGAGCTGCTCGACAGTTGGGACGCCATTGCCGTCGCCGTTGCCGCCGCCATTGCCGTCGCTGTCTGGACCTCGGCGGTGGGAGCGGAGCTTGTCGACGAGGCTGCGCAGGAACAAGTCGAGCGTGAAGGCGTCGAGGAAGCCCTGCTGCTGGACGTCGAGCACGTCCCAGAAGAACTAGCGCGACTCACAGTTGGAGCGAGCGTGAGTCCATGGCGCGGCGGACGCGATGCGTCCTCGGCTGTGCGAGCGGAGGCCAGACGCACGCACCCGGAGCGCCGCCGCGCTCGAGCGGTCCATCACTGCGAGCGCAAAGTCGACGTACGCGCGGAAGTCGAGCCCGCCGTGGGAGCTCGGCGCGCGCGCGAGCACCTGCGCCACGAACGCACGCGTGAGGTCGTGGGTCGGCTCGGCGGCCTCGCGCGCCGGCGTGCCGGGCGGCAGGAACGCGCGCTTCTTGCCGAAGTCGAGCAGCTCCGCCTCGCTCAGCAGGCCGCTGCGATCCGCGTCCAGCTGCAGGTACTGCCGGTGGAGCCGCAGCGCCTCGGCGGGGGCGAAGAAGCGCGGAGAGCCGTAGACGCCGGCCGCCAACGCGCCATGGACGCCGTCCGCAGCGAAGAGCGCGCGCATGTCGGCGTCCATGGCGCGCACGAACGCGCGGAGCACGGCGCAGCCGGCGAGCTGGTCCAGCGACGCGAGCTCGCCGGGCGGGCGCCGGCCGGGGAGCTCGTGCGGCCGCACGAGCGCGCGCGTGCAGATGAGCTCGTAGTAGTCGGCGAGGTCGAGCGGCACGGCCACGGCTCCGCTGCGGACGGCGCGCTGGATGGCGCTCGAGATGAAGGCCGCGTACGCGCGCGCACTGACGGCCGCGGCGCCTGACGACGCCAACTCGCTGCGTGGAGCTCGTTGGTCGGGTCTGCGTGCGGCTCGGCGCGGCGGGGAAGAGACGAGAGGAGCGCGTACCCGAGGTGGAGAGCGACGCGGATGGAGAGCTGCGTCTCGGTGAGGTAGGCGAGCAGGTCGAGCGCGCTGACTGCGTCGGCGTCCGGACACGCGAGCTACGCGGCGAGCAGAGGCGCGGCGCGTCAGTGTGGCGCGCGCGACGCGGCAGGGCGGCGTGCGCGGACCGAGAGGTAGCAGCGCGCCGGCAGCAGACGCCGCAGCTTTGGGGCAGCCGAGGGCGAACACGGCCACTCTCCGCGCGCGAGCGATCGGAAGGCGTCGTAAGAGAGCGAGAGCGCGCGCCGCTCGTGGATGAAGCGGTCGACAAGCGTCATGCCTGTGGCGGGAGGGGCGTAGGTCGCGAGCAGCCGCTGCTGGAAGCTCGAGATCGGCGTGGCAACTGGCGGCCGGCATGGTGAGCTGGCGCGCGGAGAGTCGGCGGGAGAGCGAGTGCGGACCAACCTGCTAGTGACGCGAGGTGCGCTGCCAGCTCCTCCATCTCGTGGGGATGCAGCGCCATTTGCTTCAGGTCGTCCACAGCGAGCAAGTGGCTGGCACGGGCCACAAGACCCGCTCCCGCGTCGTGCTGCGTCCTCTGCGAGTCCCGAGAGCATCAGCAGTTCGCTCCGAGGCGCAAGGCGCAAGGCGCGAGGCACAAGAACCCGCGAGCGCGGGAACTTACGGGGAAGTAGAACTGCGGCACGGTCGCGGGCGTCGAGAGCGCCGCGAGGTTCGGCAGCCTCGTTGGCTCGCTCGCCATGCTGGCGCGCCTGACACCAGCGGGAAGCGAGGAGATACGCTCCCTCGCTGTCATCGCCGTTACGACGCGCGCGAGATCCCACAGACGAACTGCGTTGCCGTAAATAGAAGTCGTCGGGGTCGTGAGGCACCTCAGCGCGTTGCAAGACGCCTCTTCGGCGCGTTGGACACGGGACGCGCCTCGCGATGTTGGCATCTTTCGTCCATTTCCCGCTTCAACTTGGCGCGATTCCGTCCCCTTGAGTTGAGCATGGAGGAATGTCACTGGCACGGGGGATCGCGAGGTTAGTGCCATCTCCACTTGCGGAGTCCGTCGACAGCGATGGACTTGCTTGCCGCTCGCCTGGCGCGGCTTGGATGCCCGGCGTTCCTGCGGCCGCCGAGCCCCGAGGCGCTGGGAACGCTGGCGCTGCGTCGGCCGCTGCTGCTATGGCTCTACGCAGTGTACTCAGACCCGAGCGTTCGTCTCGCGGAGGACGAGAAATGGGCGAGCGCGGACTCCTCGGACGCCGACGTGGAGCGGTGGCTACAGTCGCTGGTAGGAGGCTGCTCTCCTCCCTGATTTCGCGGCAATTGCGCTCCACTAGCTCCTAATGGTGCCTGATGCGCTTCCAGGGAGTTGTAGGCTGTGCGGATGCTCTGGCATCTTCGATCGACGCGGAGAAGGCGATGGAACTACTGGTTTGTGCGGCGGAAGGCGCGTTAGGGCGAGCGCTACTCGAGGTAAGAGGAGCGAGGTGATTGTGTGACAGCAAGTATCGACGGACTGGTGCGCTCGTGTGGACGTTAGGAGCGAGGCGAGACCGCATGCCTGGCGGAATCCGTGGCGCTCTTGGGCGACATTGCGGCGCACGAAGCGAGCGTCTTTGACAGCCAGTGCCAGATCTTCCCCATGAGCATCCAGATGCAGACCGCAGGTAGAGGGGACGTCACGCAGCGCGCGCGACAACT
The DNA here is from genome assembly GCA_023338135.1 of Phytopythium kandeliae. Lineage (NCBI taxonomy): Eukaryota > Oomycota > Peronosporomycetes > Pythiales > Pythiaceae > Phytopythium > Phytopythium kandeliae. Next base: position 100,358 of record JAADYC010000002.1, on the reverse strand, counting down.
CAGCGAAGATATTCGGTCGCTCGAGCGGGTGCGTCCTTGTGTCAGCATCGTTATATGGAGCACCGCGGTGACACTGCCTGGGGTTCGTTGCTACGACGCGCAGCAAGACGGAGCGCTGCGGAGTCGCATTGCGAAAGCCAGAGATCGAGTGGACGCGCTGAGGGAAGATGGCGCGGAGTCCGCGAGCAGTCAGCCCGATTCGCTGGTGCGCTGATTGTTGGGCGTATTCGCCTTGCCGCTTTTGGCACTGACCGAGCCATTGGTGGCGTGCCGAATCGCGCAGGAGCTCGGCCACGAGTTCGTGTCGTGCCTGAGCGACTCACTGGCGCTCATGAAGAGGTACCACCGCCGGCTGCGCACCATGTTCGCTGCCGCGGCTTGGAGAGGAGACTAACTCGCCGCGCAGTGTGAATGGCATGCTCGCCGACGACGCGGCGTGCTGGACGGACGTGGCCACGCCGCGCCTCGTCGGGCTTGGAGAAGCCGCGCGCTTATCCTCCGAGCAGCTCCGCTCGCTCCTCTCCGTCTTCCAAGACACGGAGGTACCGTACCCAGTCATCTTGCTGTCGCCTTCCTTCCCATCAGCCGCCCGCCGCTCATGCTTCGTCGCTCTCGGGACTGTAGGCACTCGTCGCGCTCGTCCGTCGCCGCGACAGCAGCAAGGAGCAGATGGCCGACGTTCTCGCCCAGTACGTGCGTTGCGGCAACGGCGGCGCTGCCGTCCGCGTTGAGCCTCGTTGCTAATGCTGCTGCTTCGCGGGTTGCCCTCGTGCAGCTGTCAGGAGACAGTTGACGCCGCCGCTCCGGAGCTGCGCGCTCAGCTGGCAGCGCTCGAGTCCTCGCTCGAGCTGCGGAGCTCCGCCGAAGTGCTCCGCGCGGCACCGGCGGCGGATTTGTAGCGATGCTCCCCATGCGCATGTTGAAGCTCGAGGTCACTTCACGCGCGGCGGCATACTGAGCGCAAGTGCAATGCACTGAGTGGTAAGACGTGCGCATGATGATGGCGATTCAGGCGATGACCACCGCAATTCGCGGAGCGTACCGTGGCACACGTCTTATCAGCGACAAGTCAGGAGTGTGTGCGCGTAAACTACGCATTATCCACTATTTTATCTTTCTACCCTATCCCTCCAAATCAGCCCACCATTGATTGGACGAATGCGGCTCCGTGACGGCGTCGATTCGCTCAAAATCGCTGCGACAGCCGCCTCTGACCGGACACATCACCCGCACCAGCGCGAAATCTATAAGGACGGGAATTTTACGGCGCGCTCGGGCGGAAAGGCCGAAAGGAAGCGATCGACGGCGGCGGCGTGGGCGGCCGAGGGGCAAGCAGGCGCGGCGACTCGACTCGCTCTCTGCGCCTCTCTGTGTGTGGTTGGCTAGCCGCAGGCGGCCAGCGTTCGTTCGGTAGCGGAGCTCGCGTGTCGACAAGAGTCTGCGTCTGTCACTGGGGCGGGACGCGCGCGGCGCGAGGGGCCGAGCGATCCGCACGGAAGGACCCGAAGGGGAGGACCGCACGGGAGCGGAAACGGCGCGCAGTGAACCGGGAGGCGCGCAGACGCGGTGGACGATGATGAAGCTGCTGGACGTGACCTCGCGGGTGGCGGTGCCGGGCATCCAGAACCTTGGCAACACGTGCTTCTTCAACGCGATCCTGCAGTCGCTGGCCTCGGTCGCGAGCTTCCAGGAGTACCTGCAGGAGATCGAGCGCAGCGCACGTGCCACGAACCACGATATCCCCTTCACGCGCGCGCTACGCGACTGTCTCGAAGGTGCGCGCGCCGGCGTCGTTGTGTGTCTGGGCGGCGATCTCTTGTCGCGGTCGGCTCACGAGTGTGTACTCTGGGGATGAAACTGCAGCGCTGGCGCCGAGAGAGCAGAAGGAGCCGCGTGCGCCGGTCGTGCCGCGCACACTCAATGCAGAGCTCGTCCACAAGCTGTCGAATTTCCGCGGCAACAAGCAGCAGGTGCGCCACCGCTCGCTCATACCAGTGGTCCGGTGCCCCCTGCCGGCGTCTCTTGTTCACGAGCGCCTTGTGGCTCACCCACTGTGTGCGCGTCCCTGATTGCGACAGGATTCGCAAGAGCTGCTGCAGTTTCTCGTGAACATCGTGACGGACGAGCAGAGGCGGTGCGCGGTGCAGGATCGCGGGCTGTGCTTCCTGGTGAACCAGACGTTCGATGACGAGGGCTCGCAGTCGATCAGCGACCTGCGCCGCATGCAGGCGCTGGATGAACGCAACTGGAACCCACTGTACGGCCTCCAGGTCAACCTGCTACAGTGCACCAAGTGCGGCGAGTACCGCCCGATCACGAACCAGCCGTTCCTGGACGTGTCGCTGTCGTTCGGCGCGGCGGGTGCCTCGGGCAAGCCGCAGCGTCTTGCCGATTGCCTCAAGATGTACACGGAGCGCGAGGTGATCCCGGGCGTCGAGTGTAGCCATTGTAGCATGGAGGAGGAGCTCAATCTCGCTCGACGCGAGTACGCATTGACGGTCGAGCAGCTGAAGCGCATGTCGTCGAAGGACGCGGTTGGCGCCGTAGAGCTGGAGATCGTCCAGCACGAGCGCAAGGATTGGATCCACACGCTGGAGAAGTTCTTGGCGGCCGAGGGTCCGGTAGCCATCGAGAGTCTCGGACGGGACATCCCGCGCTGTCGGCAGGACTGCCACAAGCGCATGCAGTTCTCGCGCAGCCCAGATATTTTCTGCTTCCATTTCAACCGCAAGGTGTACAACGCTTGGAGTGGCGGTGCGCGCAAGCTCGAGACGTTCGTCGAGTTCCCGCTCGAGCTAGACATGAGTCCGTTCTGCGAGTACGAAGTCGGCGCGGACGCCAAGAAGAAGCGCGCGAACGGCTACGGCCGCCCGAGCGGCTTGCGGCAACGCATGGCACTAGGCCGGCAGTCGGCAACGGCAGCAGCGGCGTCGCCGCTGTTGTCTCCGTCGATGCCGTTCGCGCCGGCTCAGCAGGGCCGCCAGCAGTCGCCGCCGTCGCTGAAGGAGCAGAAGGAGGCGCACCACCTCATGTACGAGCTGTCGGCCGTCATCCTGCACCACGGCAACGAGCGCGGCGGGCACTTTACTGCCTTCCGCCGCACCATGCCGACGAACCAGTGGTTCTTCATCTCGGACGACGTGGTGCGCGAGGTGGCGGTCGACGAGGTGCTGCGCAGCTGCGCGTACATGCTATTTTATGAGCGGAAACACCGCGCCAAGCGCGCGTCGCGCACGTCGGAGACGGAGACGGACGACGACGACAGCCTGCCAGACGTGCCCTTCGAGCACCAACTCGTGTCTGGCGGCGCGCCTCTGTATTGACCGGCCAGCGTCCCCGGCTTTCATCGGACCGCGAGGGGAGTGCTGTCGGCTCGTGTGGGCTGTTGATCATGCCCGTGGCCGCGGTCGCCTCGGTTGGCGGGCGGCCGGGCGGCGTGGCATCAAGTACAAAAAGTAGCGGCGGCGCGCCGAGGCGCTGGCCCCTTTCTGCTAGGCGCGTGGTGCTCCATTGCCTCGCAGCTATATCTAATCGACGTTCGCCACCACGAGCGCATCTGCGGTCCTCGGCACGCAAGCGGCCAACACGAATCTAGTATCTACGCCGCCTTGTTGGCCTTGACGACGCCCACCTGGGCCGGGCGGATGACGCGCGAGTTGAGCTGGTACCCGATCTTCATGAGCTGGCCGATCGAGCCGGGCTCCTTGCCGGCGTCCTCGAACTCGAAGAGCGCGTCGTGCAGGTTGGGGTCGAACTTGTCGCCGACGGCACCGACCTGGTTGATGTTAAACTCGCGGAAGACCTTCTGCAGCTGCTGCTCCGTCATCACCACGCCCTCGTGCAGCGACTTGATGGCGTTCAGGTGGTGCTCCGGGTGCAGCGACTCGATGTCAATGCTCTCGTGCGCGCGCTTGAGGTTGTCCGACACGTCCAGCAGCGCCTTGGCGAACTTGGAGATGGCGAACTCGCGCGCGTGCTGCACGTCCACGCGCGAGATGCGGCGCACGTTCTCCGCGTCCGCCAGCGCACGCAGCATGCGCTCGTTCATGTCCTTGTTCTTGGCCGTCAGCTCCTCCACCTGCGCCTTGAGCGCATCCGCCTCGGACAGCTCGGCCTTCGCCTGCTGCGGCTCCTCCTCGGCCGCCTTGGCCGTCTCCTCGGTCGGCTTGTCCTCGCTCAGGCGCGGGGCCGACTGGCACACGCCGCGCAGCTGCTGCGACGCGCGCGAGACGACTGCGGAGCGGGATAGCACGACGCGGCGGAGCATTGGCGCGGGGGGACTTCGGGTGGCGCGGAGAGGCAGGAGGAACTCGGGCGGTCGACCGATTGATCGATCGCTCCGAGAGAGCACTTGGCGTTTATGCTGGCTTGCGTCTCACGCGATCGATCGAGGATCGAGTGGGCGGCGCACCCGCTACGTTGTAAAATCTCCGGTTGAAGCGTAAGAAGAGTAATTACATTCCGCCACCATTCCGAGGTAAATGACCCCGATCACACGCATTCACTTCTCCAGATTGCGCAACACATTTGAGTCTGGTATGTTGCGCGAAGGTAGCGATTGAGGCTGGGCTGGACAGCATGCATTCCGAACGCGTCACCTTCGCGCAACAAGAGTTTGCCTCTGCTGCGTTGATTTGCAGCAAGCTTTGAAAGCGAGGCCAAGCCAGAGCGGGAAAGCGACGCGCGTGGCAGCATGGCGAGCCAGAGGAAGAAGCAGCAGCAGCGAGAGCAGCAGGCCAAGGCGGCGGCGATCAAGGCGGCGCTGGCACCCGAGGAGGAGGCGGCGCAGTCGGTGATGCAGCACTTGGCCAAGACAGTGTACTTCAACGACCTGTGGGTCTCGTTCCTCGGCAAGATGGCGGGACTCGTGTTCCTCATGAGCTGGATCGTGCTCCAGCACATGTACTACAGCCCTGAGGGACTGCAGTTCATCGCGGGCTTCGAGGCGCTCTCCATCGTCATCGCCGTGGCCACGACCATCTTCATCCGGCGGTTCTTCGACTCGCTGCTCGCGTTCAAGGTCGCGTTCGCCTTCTCGCTGCTGCAGGCCACATGGTTCGGCACGTCGCTCGCCAAGCGCCACGCAGGCATGCCGCGCGACGTCGGCGACCTCAGCGCACAGCAGCTCCCCTTTGGCCTCATCTACTTCGTCGTCTGCTGGGCCTCGGACCGCTTCATGGTGCGCTCGACCGACGTGGCCAAGCAAGCCGCCACGGGCATGCAGGAAGTGCTGCAGCAGAAGGCCAAGACGCAGTAGAGCGCGGAGCCTCGGCGGTCGCAGGTCGGGCCGTGTAGGCATGGCGGCAGGCAATAGAGCGCTCTTCCTCCACTTCAGTCGCGAGCGTCGCCGCCGTCGTCGTGGTCCCATGCCACGACCATTCCCAGGCGTCCAGCATCTCATGTGGTCCACACCCAAACGTCTCTCTCGCTCGCTCCTCATGTGGTCCACACTGCATATCTCGCCAGCAGCTCCGTTGCGGATCTCCAAAAGCGATCTGCCAACCGCGAGAAGTGCGCGCCGCCGCAACATGGCGAGGACGCCGGCGTACCGCGACGACCCGGCGTGGGCGGACGTGCCCAAGGTGCCGCAGGACGACGGGCCGAACCCGGTCGTGAGCATCGCGTACTCGGCCCACTGTGCGTGCCCCTCGCGCGCTCGTCCCCGCCGCCTCTCGCGCGCTCCGAGCAGGTTCTAACGCTCGCCCGGCGCGCCAGTCACGGACGTGATGGACTGCTTCCGCGGCGTGCTGCGCACGAGCGAGTTCAGCGAGCGCACGCTGGCGCTGACGCGCGACGTGATCGACGCCAACCCGGCCAACTACACGGTCTGGTACTTCCGGCGGCGCGTGCTCGAGGCGCTCGGCGCGGACCTGCGCGAGGAGCTGCGCTTCACGCAGGCGCTGGCGCAGGAGCACCCCAAGAACTACCAGATCTGGCACCACCGGCGCGAGGTGTGCGCGCGGCTGGGCGACGGCGGCGACGAGAAGCGCTTCACGCGCGCGGCGCTCGCGGACGACGCCAAGAACTACCACGCGTGGGCCCACCGGCAGTGGGCCGTCAAGACCTTCGGGCTCTGGGACGGCGAGCTCGCCTTCGTCGACGAGCTGCTGGCCCAGGACGTGCGCAACAACTCGGCCTGGAACCACCGCTGGTTCGTGCTCGAGCACGCGGGGACGCTCGCCACGGCCAGCGGCCGCGACGCCGAGGCCTCCTACGCGCTCGACCACGTCGCGCGCGCCGAGCACAACGAGAGCCCGTGGAACTTTCTGCGCGGACTCGTGGCCGGCTACGAGGCGCACTTCCTGCCGGCGCTCGCGCCAAAGCTCCGCGAGACGCTCGCGCGCACGCCCGACTGCGTCTTCGCGGCCGCGCTGCTCGTCGAGCTGCTGGCCAAGGGCGACGGGTCGGACGACGCCATCGCCTCGGCCGTCGAGGTACGCGCGCCTCGCTCGTACACCGCCGCCGCAGGAATCGGAGGCCGGCGCACTGACGGACGAACTGGCTGGCGGCGCTCCGGCGGATGCGTGGATGGCGACGCAGCTCGTGGACACGCTCATGGACGAGACCGACCGCGTGCGCAAGCCCTACTGGCAGCTGCGCAAGAAGGTGCTGCTGGCCGGCAAGCGAGCGTGAGCGCGGCGCGCAGGACCGACGGGGATGGCGATCGTGACTCGCGGCCAACGTGTCTACAGGCATCAAACAAACCGAAAGGAGCGACTGGCGCGCGGCCTACGGGTCGACGCACTCGCTCGCGGACTGTCCTCGTCCGCGCTCCTCGCCTCCTTCCCCTCGCGCTTCCTCTCCTCCTCCTCCTCTTCCTCCTCCTCCTTCTCGCTCTACCCTCGGTGCTAGACATTGGCCGGGAAGTTGCTGACCGTCACCATGTCGTCCACCTTGGCGCCGTTCACCATAAACTCGAGCTTGATGCGTATCATGACGGGTTTCTGCGCGGCGAGCGTGAGGCACAACGAGCGTTAGGCACCGCGGCGACGCGTCCTCCATCGATCCGGGTCGGCCGCGAGGCCAAACCGACGCCGCCAAACCAACGCACCTCGCCCTGCATGGTGTTCTGGATCTTGACGACCTGCGTGATGGCGCCGGCGCCGTGCGCGGGCAGCGCGTCGCCGCTCGGCGGCTCCATCTTGAGCTTGATGTACTTTGGGAACGCGGCCAAGAAGGCGAACTTGTCCACGGGCACGGCCGACCCGTTGCGCGTCGTCGCCGTGATGACCGTGACCGACGGGTCCGCCGCGTTCGGCTTGGCGATCTCCAGGTCCACCGTCAGTCCGTTCTTCTCGTACGCGCGCACTGTCGGGAACGCCGGCGCGGCCGTCGGCGCGGCCGTCGGCGCGCCAAAGTCCAGCAGACCCAGCAGATCGGCCGCGTTCGGCGCCGCGGCCGGAGGAGCGGCGGGCGTGGCCGCGGCCGAGGAAGAGCCCGAGCCCGAGAAGATGTCAGCGAGCAGGTCGACGGCCGCGGCGGGCGGACCAGCCGCGCTACCGGCGGACGAGGCGAAGGGCTCGGCCGAAGTGCCGCTCGACGCCGCGCTGCCGCCGAAAATGTCGTCCAAGTCCAGCAGACTCGCCGGCGCCTGCGGTGTGGCCGCCACCGGCGCCGACGAGGCCGAGGCCGCCGCCGATTCGCCGCTCCCGCCGTCGCCAAGCAAGTCGGCCGACATGGACATGGAGCCGCCGACCGCGCCGCCCTCGCGCGCGCGGATCTTGGCCGCGTCCATGGCCGGCATGACGGCCAGCACGTCCGGCCGCAGCGCCGCCCACTGCGGCTGCCCCAGTACCGTGTACTCGGTCGCGCGCTGCTGGAGCTCGAGCACCGTGGACGAGCTGAAGGCGCTCGTCATGGCGGCGAGCTGCTGGATCTCCGCGGGACTGCGGAACCGCGTCGACAGCTTGGCCATGGCCGTGAGCGCGTACGCACGCGTCGTGTCCGTGGCGTCGTGGTGTCGCAGGATCGTCTGCAGCAGCTGCACGACCGTGGCCTCGTCGACGCGCGCCTTGGTCGCAAGCGTCTCCTCGGCGGCCGGCGCGTCCAGTAGCAGCAGCTGGCTGTACTCGCCGACGCACCAGAGCCCGACGTGCACGAGCGAGAGCTGCGAGACGTCGTCGTGCAGCGCCCAAAAGAGCTTGTGCACCACGTACGCGTGCAGCTCGGCGTTGCGCTGGATGAGCATGATGAGCGCGCTCGATATCCGCTCGTCCGGCAGCGTCGCGCCAGCGATCGACAGCATCGTGATGAGCGTGTCGATGTGCCAGCGGTTCGACGGCGCGTACCGGTCCACCGCGTCTGTCGTAGCAGCAGCAGAGCGGCGCGAGACGTGAGCGACTGGCCGGCGGACGGACGGACGGACGGACGGACGGATGCTTAGCGTGAGGCCGAGCCGCGTCACCTACCGGCGATTCGAGAGCACAGCGCCGGCTTCTGCTCGTTCGGGGCGATCACCAGGTAGTTGAGCATCTCGCGCGCCAGCTACAGCCGCCGAGTCCGCGGTGGCAGGTGAGAGAGAGGCGCTTGTCAGCCGTTGCCCAACGCAGCGCATGCATGTCCAGTGCGCCTACCGTCTGGATGTTGGAAGAGTTGACGAGCGCATAGATGAGCTCGAGCGCGCGCTGGCGGATCGACGTGTCCGGGTCCTTGAGGCACTCGACAATCGTATTCGTGTGCCGCTGCACGGCCGCGGCGTCGTCCGCCACGACCTTGGATAGCGTGTTGAGCGCCACGTAGCGGATGTTGTTGTCGCGGTTGAGCAGGAAGCGGCCGAGGATGTTGATTGCGAGCACGCGCAGGCCGCTGTCGCTCTCGATCGCCATGATGGTCTGCACGCACTCGTACAGGATGGCGTTGCCCGCCGTCTTGGCAGTCTCCGTGTTGGTCGCCACCTGCGCGAGCACGTCGTTCATCGCCTCGCTCGCCTCGTCGTTGTGCTTGCCCAGCAGCCGCAGCAGCCGCAGGATCGCGACCTGCAGGAACGGGTCGGCGATGCCGCTCACGTCGTACTCGGACGAGTAGCCCATGGACAGGAGGTTGCGCAGCTGGCGCACGAGCTTCGGCACGAGGTTGCCGAAGTATTTGAGGTTCTCGCTGTCGATCTGCACGACTTGCGTGATGAGCTGCACGCCCGAGAGCAGCACGCCGTGGTTCTTGCCGCGCAGAAGGCCGAGGATCGAGTCCGAAAAGTCCTCCACGAGCTCCGGCACCTTGGTGAACACGCGGATGGCCGCGAGCGCCGCCTTCTTCTTCAGGTGCTCATTGTCGCCGCGCAGATGGCGGTCAATGTCCATTACCAGGTCGCGCGCCATATCCGGCTGCATGCAGGGTACGAGTGCGCATCGTTAGCGGCGCGGTGATGGTTCGCCTGGTTGCTTGATCCATTCATCCATCCATCAGTCGCGAGCGGTGCTCGGTCGTACCGAGGCAACGTTGCCCACAGCCGTGAGCGACAGACCGACTGTGAACTGGTTCGGGTTGTTCAGGTCGCTGGGCAATAGAGAGCAAGCAGCCAGCAGTCGGTCGACGATTAGTCCCTCGGTCGGCAATAGGGCGAGATGCGCGCCACGCGCACTTCTTCATCGAGTTCGTCACGAGCGTGAGGACGTCCTCCTGGTCCGTCAGCAGCAGGATCAGGCCCTGTGCAAGGCACAAGCGCGCGCGCAGGTCAGCACGCGACGGGAGAACGATCGCGACGCGCAACAGCGGCCGCCGAAGCCTACCAAGTAGCCCATGCGCTTCTCGGCGAAGTAGGGGCTCGCGATGAGCTTGACGCACTCCATCTGTCCGAAGTGCGACGGATAGCCGAGCATGTGGATGAACAGCAGCTTGGCCACGTTGCGGTGGCGGTACTGCTTGTCCTGGTCCTTGAACGCCGTGCGGATGAGCGCGCTCTCCTTGGCGATCACCGCGCGCTCCTCGGCCGCGGTCTTGCACGCGCGAACGCTGCGGATAAGGTCGCGTAGCTTCTGGCTCATGGTCGTCGCGTCGCGCGTCTTATACTAGCTTATTCACGCGTCGGGGCGAGGGAGAACAAGAAGCCTGGGGAAACGCGCGCCGCGCGGAGATAAGAGGTGAGCAGGGCGGACGCCTAGGCGCGCGGGGGCAGAGGGTCTGTGCGAGAGGAAGAGCCGCACCTGTGCACGCTGGGGAGACGGAGGCGCGGGCGGGCGGGCGGGCGGGCGGGCAGGACGGACGGACGGACGGACGGAGGTCGCGGCGACGCAGGCGGAGGGGGGACCCAGGCTTGGCGTTCGCTCGGCGCTCGAGTATCTGCGCGTGGCAACTTGGCAGCAGTGCGTGGCTCGAGAGATTTTCGACCAATCCGGACGAGATACTCACTTATTTTGACGAATAGCGCGGAGACATATTTGAAGCCCGAGCGTTGATTTGCTGGAAATCGTGTGAAATTGGGCAGACTGCCACGTTTGTGTTGCGGCCGCCGAGGAGAAGCGGTGAGCTCACACGACAGCAGCGCAGCGCGCGCTACTAGCAAGTGCTCTTGCTCACCGTTGAGCGCTGCTTGCTCTCTTCTGAGGCGCCGTGGATTTCTCGCCAGGGTTGAAGGGCAAGCGCTGCATCTGTAACCGGAGTGCGTGGGGAGGCCGTCCGGTCGACGGAGAGTGCAACGCGTGGAGAGCGCGGTGGGGGTAGTAGCAGGCGGAGAATCGGAGACGGATGGAGGGCTGAAGGCGGCGGCAATGGACACGAGGTGCGCTGGTTGAGTGGTAATGATTGCGGTCAGGCAGAATGAGATCATGTGCATCGAGAGCAAGCGATGAAGAAGACGCGACAGCACTAACAGCATCGACTGCGCGCGGAAAAATCTGAGGGACGCGGAGCGCACCGACAGCGGATCTTCACCAGCACTCCAAGATTATCGGGCTGCCGCGTCACCTGCTGCCCCGCCGCCACCACTGCTGCTCTGCTGTGGCCTTCTGCCCGACACTCACGTGCCGTTGCACTCTATCTGTCCATGCACGCCGTCGTACGTCCTCTAGCTGGACACGTAATTGCGCAGCTCCTCAGCTAGAGGAGCGGGACGTCGTGCCTCACCACTGCTCCAAAGTCCGTGGCGACGACAATCCCCGGCTGGTCGTGGGACGCCAGGTTTCCATCCCTTTGGGCGTCGCCGATAGAGCTCGTGTTGGCAGTTGCAGTGGCTTTGGCGGTTGGCAAAATTGGATAGAATTTGGAGCCAAGTGGTGACAATCCGCTCGTTCCTAACTGAGCAGACTGTTCGTGACAACGTTTGTAACATGCATGTTCGTATCAGCGTTGGAAACATGCATTCGCGCGATCAGAGTGCATGGCGAGAGAACACGGGTTACGCCGAGGGTACCCGGGTTTGATGATTGTGATGATTTTTGATTCTTTCGATCGAACATCCAGGTCCAAAATCCTGCTTTTCAGCGAGAACCTTGCATCCGCCATGACTACCAGGGATGATGTGGCGCACTGCCACACTTCGCACCGCTACACTACCTGATTGTCTATCATACCGAATGAAGCGGCAAGTGCCGTCAATTCACCACGAATCCAACGTGTCGGTTATGGCTTCCAACTACAGTTCATGCACAAACAAAAGGCAACATCAAACATACTCTTTTGAATGGAATGAAGTGAACTTCTACTGCCGCCAGCAAAACAAAAGAAGCCAGGCAATCACACAGCCACTCAAGAAGGCTCCATCTAAACCAGCCGGATTCACCAGGCCAGAACGAGCCGCAGACGAAGCTGCCATGTTCTGACTTGATGGAATGCGACAAGAATTCGGAAAATCACAAAATAGTTTGCTCAATATTCAAATAGTTTCGAGAGAACGAAAGTGCTGACTTGCTCACCGATGCCAACATGCTTTGGTGCTCATGTCGCCGCCTTGCACTCCGCAGAGCGAGTGGCTCAACGCGCGAGATCCCGTCGCCTCCACGATACCTGGAAGCCCCTTGATTGCCACCTCACCACTCGCGGCCCGCTGTCGCCAGCCGCCAGCCGCACGGCAGCCTCCATCTGTAATCCGGTCGCGAAATGGTGGGTAGGGTGGCAGCTATCGTGCGCGGCTCCAATCCGCAGCACTCCTGCTGCAGGGCGGCGGCGCAGAGGTGGATCGAGCGCGACGTTTTGGATCGCGACATGCGCCGCAGCCACCATATCCTCGAGATCTTGCCGTATGAACATGATCGTCCCAAAGGTCAGAGAGATTGAATGAAGCGCAGAAGTGGGCGGGAAATATTTTGCCATGGAGTCGCGGAATGATTCTGGCTGCTCAGCAGAAGCCGAAACCTGGCGCGTGCCCCGGTCGGCAGCTTCCTGAACTCCTACCACATACTTCAACGAGAAAAAGACACGAGTTGAAGTTTCAGAAAATCGATTAATCGACACCTTCTTGGTGGAAGTGGCTCGTGGCACTGCTCTTCCCTCGTCCGCCCAGACGCTCGCCGACACGCGTGAACTTGCTTGTTTGCACAACCCGTGGCATTCACGCGCGCTCTGCTCTAGAGGAGGCTCAGATGTGTGTACAGCCAATGCTCAGCTCGGAGAAGTCGCCTGATGGCGAGCAGGTGCAAGCGATGGCACGCGCGAGCTCTTCGGAGTTCGGAACGCTCCTCGTCAGAGGAAAATCCAGTGTGCAGGCGATGGACACTCCGATTGCTGCAGATCCTGCGGTGTGTTAGCGCGTGATGCCTGCCTGCCTACCTGCCTGCCGCCGCGCGTAGGTACAGTTAAACTGGATGCGGTTCCCGCTGGGAGGTCGACGCGCTGACTCCTCCTCGGCACGACGGCTTTGATCAGCACAGCGCGCAGTCACATCGAGCGCGTGTTTCTCTTCGTGCTCAGATCGCCGTCGCTCTGCTCATATCTTTGAGAAAGACTCGCGGGTTGGGCGACCGCCGCCATATTCTATTCTGGACGCGCGTGAGATTCGTCTGCACGGCGGCAAGGGAATCTGCTGCCGCGCCTCCATCCTCCGCCGCGCGATTGCTCGCTGGGATCGCTCGCTCATGGCGCTACGCTGGCTCGACGGGCTAAAACGCGGCGCCTTTCGGCGATTCCCAAGGAGACCCGCGAGCGATGCATCGTCGTCGCCGCCGGAACGTCGAGAGCAGCAACTTCGATCGGCTCAAAAATCGACTAAGCCGCCGTGTCTCTTGGCGCGCGCTGGAGTCTGCCGGACTGTATAGTATACAAAGAGCAGGACGAATGTATCATGGTGGATGGGCCGGCTGGTGTATCGCTCTGGAAATACGAGCGGTGATTCGCTGAAAGCTCGACGAGAGGAAAAATCGCTCGTCGTATCGAGGCAGGCCTCTGGAACATGATACAAGAGGCAGCAGACAAAAAATCCACCCTCGAATCATAGACACTGCCTGCGCGCTCGAACCGCTCTCCCTTATTGCCCTGTGAGACAGCGTGCGAACCAGTTTATGCAGGCCATCGTCCCGCCGCCGCTCGCCCGCCGCCCACTCGCGCCAAGTATACCCGCTGTCACTCCGGTCAGATCCGCAGGCTTAGCAAGCCTCTCAGAATAGACAGGCGGCGAGGGTTCAGCGCGCGCCGCCCATCATAGTCCAGCCAAGTCAAGTGCGTGCGCCACCCTCCTCGACCTTCTCGACCTTGCCGGCTGCTCGCGTCCTCACCCACCGCCCTCACCGCTTAGTCGATTCGCCGCCGCCGCCCACTTGGCATCTTTCCCCGCGAGCGACATTGGGAGCCCTAGGACACACGCACCCGAGGACCGCGCGTCGAGGAGCGACATGACGTCGTTCAAACTGGTGACGGGCGACCTCGTGCGGCTGATCGAGACGCCGCGCGAGAAGGTCGTGGAGCAGCTCGAGGCGCTCGGCGGACTCGCCGGCGTGGCCGCGGCGCTCAACGTGGAGCTGCGGCGCGGCCTGGACGGCGACAACGCGGCCGACCTGGCGGAGCGCGAGGCCTGCTTCGGCAAGAACTACATCGCGCCACCAAAGAGCAAGGGCTTCCTCGAGCTCATGTGGGACGCGTTCCAGGACATCACGATGATCATCCTGGCCGTCGCCGGCGTCTTCTCGATCGTCCTGGCCGTGACGGTGGGCGACCACCCGTCCACGGGCTGGGTCGAGGGCGCCTGTATCCTGCTCGCCGTCTTCATCGTGACGATCGTGACGGCCACGAACGACTATCAGAAGGAGCAGCAGTTCCGCTCGCTCAACGCCGTCAAGGAAGACGAGAAGATCAAGGTCGTCCGCAACGGCGTGCCCGCGGAGGTCAGCAAGTGGAACCTGCTCGTCGGCGACATTGTGCGCGTGGACCTGGGCGACATCATCCCCGCCGACGGCATTGTGTTCGACGAGAAGGACCTCAAGATGGACGAGAGCGCCATGACGGGCGAGTCGGACCTGCTCACCAAGAACCGCGAGAACCCGTTCTTGCTCTCGGGCACCAAGGTCATGGAGGGCGTCGCGCGCATGCTCGTCGTCTGCGTGGGCGAGAACTCGCAGGCGGGCATCATCAAGAGCCTGATCAACGGCAAGAAGGTGGCGAACACGCACGCGAGCGCGAAGGAGGCCGACAAGGCGTCCAGCACGACGGATAACAACACGGCCGTGGACTCTGCGTACATTGAGATCGAGACGCCGAAGGAGGCCGTGGCGGTCGCGGAGGAGGCGGGCGACGAGTACGGCGACGACGACGAGGCACAGTCGCCGCTGGAGGGCAAGCTGTACAACCTGACGATCCTGATCGGCAAGCTCGGCACGGTCGTCGCGGTGCTCGTGTTCGTCATCATGTCGATCCGCTTCTCGGTCGACACGTTCGCGAACGACGGCAAGGAGTGGAGGAGCAAGTACATCAGCGACTACCTGAGCTTCTTCATCACGGCGATCACGGTGCTGGTCGTCGCCATCCCCGAGGGTCTCCCGCTCGCGGTCACGATCGCACTCGCGTACTCGGTCAAGAAGATGCTGGCGGACAACAACTTGGTGCGCCACCTGGACGCCTGCGAGACCATGGGCAGCGCGACGACGATTTGCTCGGACAAGACGGGCACGCTTACGACGAACCGCATGACGGTCATGCAGCTCTGGGTCGGCGACGTGGAGTTCTCGTCGGCGACCGAGGCGCTGCGCGCGCTCTCGGACTCGACGAAGGAGGCGTTCTGCACGGGCATTGGTGTCAACTCGACGGCTGAGATCCTGCCGCCCAAGGTCGAGAACGGGCTCCCGGAGCACACGGGCAACAAGACGGAGTGCGCGCTGCTGCAGTTCATCCGCGACGGCGGCGTCGAGTACCCGGCGATCCGCGAGGAGAACGAGATCGTGCACATGCTGACGTTCAGCAGCGCCAAGAAGCGCATGTCGGTGGTTGTGCGACGCGGCGGCGGCTGCCGCATCTACACCAAGGGTGCGACCGAGATCGTGCTCGGGCTCTGCCGCAACGTGCAGCACGTCGACGGCTCGTGCACGGACCTGAGTGACGCGCGCAAGAAGCAGATCGGCACCGAAGTGATCGAGAAGTACGCGTCGCAGGGCTACCGCACGCTGTGCCTGTCGTACCGCGACGTGGATGTGTCGGTCGAGGAGATCTGCAAGTGGGCGGACGAGGAGATCGAGAAGGACCTGACGTGCGTTGCGATCGTCGGCATTGAGGACCCGGTTCGCCCGGAGGTGCCGGACGCGATCAAGCTGTGCAACCGCGCGGGCATCACGGTGCGCATGGTCACGGGCGACAACATCACGACGGCGCGCTCGATCGCCGGCAAGTGCGGCATCACCAAGCCGAACGACGGCTCGCTCGTGATGGAAGGCGTGGAGTTCCGCTCGCGCGTGCTCGATGCGCAGGGCAACATCGTGCAGGCCGAATTCGACAAGATCTGGCCCATGCTGCGCGTGCTCGCGCGCTCGTCGCCCAAGGACAAGTACACGCTCGTGACGGGTCTGATGCAGACGAATCTGCTGCCGCACGGGCCGCAGGTCGTGGCGGTCACGGGCGACGGCACGAACGACGCGCCGGCGCTCAAGAAGGCGAATGTCGGCTTCGCGATGGGCATCAGCGGCACGGCGGTAGCCAAGGACGCGTCGGACATCATCCTCATGGACGACAACTTCAACTCGATCGTGAACGCGCTCAAGTGGGGCCGCAACGTGTACGACTCGATCTCCAAGTTCCTGCAGTTCCAGCTGACGGTCAACGTGGTGGCCATCTCGCTCGCGTTCCTCGGCGCCGTCGCGCTCGAGCAGTCGCCGCTCTCGGCCGTACAGATGCTCTGGGTGAACCTCATCATGGACTCGTTCGCGTCGCTGGCGCTCGCGACGGAGGAGCCGACGCCGCAGCTGCTGGAGCGCAAGCCGTACCCGAAGACGCAGCCGCTGCTGTCCAAGAAGATGACGAAGCACATCCTCGGCCAGTCCGCCTTCCAGCTCGCGCTGCTGCTCGCGCTCGTCTTCTCGGGCGAGAAATGGTTCGGCATCTCGTCGGGCCGCCGACCGGACCTGCCCGAGGACGAGAAGGACGACCCGACCGTGCACATGACGATCGTGTTCAACACGTTCGTGTGGCTGCAGCTCTTCAACGAGCTCAACGCGCGCAAGATCCACGACGAGATCAACATCTTCACGGGCATCACCAAGAACCACGTGTTCCTCTACGTGTGCGTCATCCAGGTCGCGCTGCAGGTGGTCATGGTGCAGTGGACTGGCGACTGGTTCCAGTGCTCGCCGCTCACGGTCGGCCAGTGGTTCGCCTGCATCGGCATGGGCCTCATCTCGCTGCCGCTCGGCCTGCTGCTGCGCTCCATCTCGGTCAAGAACGCCCCCAACTGGATGGCCATTTGCCGCGAGGTCGACGAGGAGGAGGTGCGCGGCGTGCGCTCGGCGCGCGGCCAGGAGCTCTGGATCCGCGGCTTCGCGCGCCTGCGTGCGCAGATCCGCGTCATCAAGGCTTTCCAGAAGGGGCTGCAGGCCAAGACGCTCATCAAAAACTAGCGCGCGACAGAGAAAGAGAGAGAGAGAGAGAGAGAACCGGTCGGTCGCCTAGGATAGAGCAGCGCATTATTCTAATATCTCCATGTGCCACTAGACTTGCGCGGCGCTCGTCCGCGCGCGGCGGCGCTCGTCCGCGTACGGCGGCGCTTGTCCGCAGGCAGCGGCCGCCTCCTTCCTCGCCTCGCGCCGCCAGCAGGCCGCGCAGGCCGCTCGCTGCTTCCAAGTGAGCAATCACGCATCTCGGCAGCAAAGACGACGCGGCAGTTGAAGCTGCCGCGCTGCTCGTATCTTTGCGCGTCAGTCCGCGATACGTCGCCACGTGTTGGCGTCAGTGCTCGCGTCGGTGCTTGCCACGACGCTGGACATTCGCACTCGCCGCCTTGAAGGCCGCCGCCGCCGCAGCCGCCCACCACCGCGCTCATCTTCAACGGGCGGATCCTCTCCGCCGCCACCGCCGCCACCGCCGCCGCGACTCGCCCGCCCGCGCCGGCCATGACAATCGCTTCCGCCTCGGCCCCCGCACCCAAGCGCCGCACACGCCCGTCGCCCCGCGCGTTGCAGCAGCAGCGCCGCCGCCGCTCGTGGCTCTCGGTCGCCGCCCCCGTGGCGCTCGGTCTGGGCCTCGTCTCGTATCTGTACCTGTTCCAACTGCCGACGAGCGAAGAGTACCCCTCGGCGCGGCTGGCAAAGAAGAGCGCGACGCAATACTCGGACGAGCTGACGATGACCAAGCGCGTGGACCTGACGGTTATCGGCGGCGGCCTCGCCGGTACGTCGTCCGTGGCACCGCCATGGCTTGGGGTGGAGGGAGACGGCACGGCGGCGAGGAGGGAGGCGCTAACGGCGCACGTTGCTGTGTGTGTGTGTGCGTGCATGCGTGCGTGTTCGTATGTGCGTGTCCCCCTCAGGCTTGACGGCGTGCTTTGAGGCCGCGACGCTGGACCCGTCGCTCAAGGTGCTGCTGGTGGAGAAGGAGCCGAAGATCGGCGGCAACTCGGCCAAGGCGTCGTCGGGCATCAACGCGGCCATCTCGCGCGAGGACGAGCCCGTGTTCGAGCAGGACACGCTCAAGTCGGGCGGCGGACTCTCAAACGAGGCCATGGTCGAGTACTTTGTGCAGCAGTCGCCCAGTGGCGTCTCGTTCCTCGAGGGCCTCGGCGCCGACCTATCTGTGCTGGCGCAGCTCGGCGGTCACTCGGCCAAGCGCACGCACCGCAACAAGGCTGGCCCGAACGTGGGCTTCCACCTCATCAGCACGCTGCAGAAGGCGATCGAGAAGATGCCCAACATCGAGGTGCGCACAGGCACGCTGGCCGACAAGTTCATCGTCGACGACAACGGCGCGGCCGTGCGCGGTCTCGAGCTCAAGGCGGTCGGCGACGCCGGCGAGAGCGTCGCGGTCGAGTCGCCGGCCATTATCCTCGCGACCGGCGGCTTCTCGGCCAGCAAGACGATGCTGCAGCGCTTCGCGCCCGGCCTGGACAAGTTCCCGACCACGAACGGCGCGTGGGCGCTCGGAGAGGGCATCCTGCTCGCCGAGTCGGTCGGCGCCGGGCTCACGCACATGGACAAGGTGCAGCTGCACCCGACGGGCTTCATCAACCCGAAGGACCGCGACGCGGGCCACCGGTTCCTGGCGCCCGAGGCGATCCGCGGGTCTGGCGCCGTGCTGCTCAACCACGCGGGCAAGCGCTTCGTGAACGAGCTCACGACGCGCGACAAGGCATCGCAGGCCATTCTGTCGCAGCCCGGACAGACGGCCTACATGTTCCTCTTCGAGGACGGCGCCAAGGCCATGGCATCCTCGCTCGGCTTCTACAAGCACATCGGCATCGCGCGCGCGGTCGGCTCGGTCAAGGAGGCGGCCGAGGCCTACGAGCTGGACCCTGCGACCGTGCTGGGCGAGCTCAACGCGTACGCGTCAGCCGCGTCTGGCGCGACGCCGGACCCTTTCGGCAAGGAGGTCTTCCCGTTCCCGATCGCGCCGATCGAGAGCGTTGACACGCCGACGGAGATCCACATGATGGAGATCGCACCGACGCTGCACTACTGCATGGGTACGTCGTCGCGAGCAGGCTGACGCGCCTCTCCTCCCCCTCCCCCTCTCTCTGCTTACCTAACGAGTGCGTGCCGTGCGCAGGCGGCGTGACGATCGACAAGGACACGCGGGTGCTGCGCGAGGACGGGCAGCCGATCGCCGGGCTGTACGCGGCCGGCGAGGTCTCTGGCGGTCTGCATGGCGCCAACCGCTTGGGCGGCAACTCGCTCGCCGAATGCGTCGTCTTCGGCCGCACGGCGGCCCAGCGCGCGGTTGACCAGCTCCGTCGGGCTGCCATGTAGTTGACCGATTGTCTTTGGGGTCCGAGTCACCACCCCTGTCTGAGCGAGTGAGCAAGAGAGAGAGAGAGAGAGAGAGAGAGAGAGAGAAGGGAGCGCCAACCGGAGCGCATGCGTATGTGGCGTGGACTTTCAGTCCAAAGAAAAGAACTCCGCGATCAACGTGCAAATAGCCATTCAGCGCAAGTGCTCACACTGTCGCCGGCTCCATGGCGCGCTTGGCGTGGCAGCAAGTAGAGCGGCCGGCGGTCGAGGAGAGCGACGGCTCTCGCGCGCCGCGCCACTCGGCGTTTTCCTTCCAGATCCGGTCGTCGCCCTCGTACTGCTCGCTCTTCCAGATGGGCACGGTTGCCTTCAGCGCGTCGATGGCGAACGCGCAGGCCTCGATCGCGTCACGTCGGTGCGGCGAGCTCACAGCCACCACGACGCTCGCCTCCTTGACGGGCACGACGCCGAGGCGATGCACCAGCGCCACGCGCGAGATGTCGGGCCACCGCTCGCGCGCCTGAGTGCAGATCTTTCGCAGCTCGGATGCCGCCATGGGTTCGTAGCCTTCGTACTCGAGCCGCACCACGCGCTTGCCCTGGAAGTTGTCGCGCGTCGTGCCCACGAAGGTCGAGATGGCGCCGGCGCCTGCGTGCGCCACCGCATCCACGATGCGCTGTACGTCCAGCGGCTCGTGCGAGATCTCTACCACATCCACACGCGCCTGCTCTGCGTCCTCCGCGCCCGCGAGCGCCGTTATCACCGCGGCGGCGTCCGCCATCGCTGTCCACGCCAGAGGAGGATGAAAGGATGGATCGGCAAATGCCGGCGCGGAGGCACGCCGTTTGAGCACGCCAACGTCATCGAGGTGCTCCTGGCGTCATATGGTCTGTAGCGACTTGATTCGTCGAAATAAATGTCGTGACGCTTGTTGATTCGCTAAATTACGTTTTGAAATATTAGCGAATAAAAGGCGTCTGTGCGACGAGTTGACATCAACGCATGCATTCATTCGATCGGAATGCGGGCTGCTTTCCTGCTTTCGCCGCCCATCGCGCCAAGCCGACCCGAGAGTGCCTGCCTGCCTGCCGCCTCGCATCATGGCGGATGCCGAGCCGCGATGGCTGTACCTGGACGGCGCGACGCTGGCCCAGAAGGGTCCTCTGCGCACCGAGGTGCTCAAGCGGCTGCTGCGCAAGGGCATCGTGCAGCCCTCGCAGGCGGTTTGGGCCGCGCATCTGGCGGACTGGACCCCCGCGGCCGAGGTGGAGCCCTTCAAGGCGTTCTGGACCGCCTGGAGCGCGCGCTGGTTCTACATCCCGGTCCCGGGCGGCGAGCAGCGCGGACCCGTGGCTACTGAGCAGCTCGTGCGGCTGTTCGAGGACGGAGAAGTGGACGGGATGACCATGGTCTGGCGCCAGGAGATGCCTGAGTGGCAGCCGATCGGTGCGGAATCAACGGTCATTGCCGGACGCCGAGACACTTTGCGGGCGAGCGAGGCGCTGACCGTGCCGTACGCGCCGCAGCGGAGGTGCAGGCGCTCAAGGAGTTTCTGCAGGAGGCGGACAGCGAGAGGGACCGCGAGGAGCGGCTCGCCGGCGAGGCGCGGCGCGTGGCGGCGGCCGACCAGGTCTACAAGGAGGCGTACGCACTGTCACGAACCATCCGCAGATCTACTGCCTCCAACCAACGGACGTGCCACGTGGCTGCGTGCATATGTGTGTGCGTGTGTACTGATCGCAGAGACGTGGAGGCGTTTGTGGCGGAGGATGGCAAGCAGTACCGGTTCGACCGCGAGGCCAACAAGTGGCTCACGCCCGAGGAGAAGATCGAGGAGGACCTCGAGGCGCTGCGCGAGGCCGCAGGCGAAGCGCTGCCTGGCGCCGCCAAGAGCAGTAGCAGCAGCAGCGACAACGCCAAGGATACTGCGGGAACCGCTGGCAGGAAGCTCGCCGCGGACGGACAGTTTGGTGCTGCTGTTGACGGTGCGGAGACGGCGGAAGACGCCGCGTCGGATGCGGAGGCGCAGCAGACGAAGAGGAAGCGGAAGAAGAAGAAGAAGAAGAAGAGTGACAAGTGGAAGACGCGCAAGACCAACACGTGGGTGTACGTGAACGGCCTGCCGCTGGACGTGACGGTCCAGGAGGTGCACGACCACTTCAGCAAGTGCGGCGTCATCCAGCAGGACGTGGCCACGGGCGAGCCACGCATCAAGCTCTACCGGAGCAAGCAGTTCGATGGACTCAACGTGAGCGGACGATCGCCTCGGTGCGTCCGCAGCAGGTCGCTCAGGCTGTGCTAACGCGCTCCGCGCTTGGCGGCGCGGGTACACAGGGCGACGCGTCTGTGTGCTTTATGAAGGAAGCGTCGGTCGAGCTGGCCATCCAGCTGCTCGACAAGTCGCAGATCCGCCCCGAGTACGGCTCTCGGTTCGATCCTCTGCCTCGTCGATCGCTCCGTCGGAGGCTCACACGCGCTGTTGTGCTCGAAAGGTGGCCGATCGACGTGTCGCCGGCTGTGTTCACGCAGAAGGGCGACGAGTTCGTGAAGCGCAAGAAGCCCAAGATTGACGCGCGCGCCAAGGTCAAGCTGATCGAGCAGCAAAAGGTGCGCCAGGACGCTCGGCTCGACGTCGCTGCTCCGCGATCGCGAGGTGAGACGCAAAGAATGGAAGAGCACTGACTGACCCGGCGCTGCGGCGGCGGCGCAGGCACTGTCGTGGAACGAGGGAGAGGACGATGACCGCGCCGGCCTGCGCATCGTGGTGATCAAGCACATGTTCACGCCCGAGGAGGTCGCCGGTACGCCGCGGCGCGTGGCTCGTTCGGTCCGTTGAACCAGCTCTTCCGGACTAACGCTCTGCCGTTGCTGCTGCTCGCGTCCCAGACAAGGCGTACGAGCAGGAGCTCGAGGCCGATATCGGCGAAGAGTGCGCCAAGATCGGCGACGTCGTCAAGGTGCGTGCGTGCGTGCGTGCGTGCGTGCGTGGCTGTTGCGAGCCAGACCTGGCCTGGCCTCGTCGGTTCTATTCTCGCACCGCCTCACGCGTTGGCGGCGCGTTGGCAGATCACGCTGTTCCCCAAGCACGAGGAGGGCGTCGTGGTGGTCAAGTTCGCATCAAGCGGCAGCGCCGCCACGTGCGTGGACGTGATGAACGGCCGCTTCTTCGCCGGCCGCAAGCTCTCGTGTGGCTTCTGGGACGGCACGGACTACACGCACCGAGAGAGCTCGACTGAGGAGCAGGCGCGCACCGAGAAGTTCGGCGAGTGGCTGGAAGGCGGCGGCTCATCGTCGGACGAGGGCGACGCTGAGGACGAGCGAGACGACAGCGACAAGGCCAGCGACCGCCCAGCGGGCGACGAGCAAGTGCACGCGGGCCGCGTGCTGCCTCGTCTGGACGCGAGCGACGGTAGCGACGATAGCGAGGAGGACGAGGACGCGCCGCCGGCAGGGACAGCAGAGGTGCATGCTGGCCGCGTCATGCCGGATTTGGACGATGACGACGATGACGATGAGGCTTGAAGCCAATGCAGCGCCATGTCGGCAACGCGTTGCGCGTCCGAGCCATTTATACACATCCTGTCGCCACGTCCTCGCCGCGGATCGCCTGCGCTGCGGTTCAGCTCGGCTTGGCTCGCGTCGAGTTGGATGCGGCTGCCGCTTTCTTTAGATCGAGTCGCTATATCCGCCGCGCGCGTACAGTGATCGACTGGCCTCTTGGGTTTGATTGTCTCTCGCCTCCCGCCTCCCGCCTCCCGCTCTTGTCGCCTCTCGATGCGGATCTGTCCGCGGCCACGAGCTATTCTTGCGCTCCAGAGGCTTGACAGGCGCTTGTGGATGCTGCTGGCGACCCGCGGAGCCATTTCGCAAGTCCGCGCCTCGAAGCTGCCGCGCTCGCTCGCTCGCTCGCGCACGAGAGCATGCCGGACAGCGGCTGGAGCGTGACGGAGGAGATGTGGAAGCGCAAGGCGCGGTCGCTCGAGGAGCAGTACCAGTCGCTGCTGTCGGACCACCAGGACCTGCGGCTGGAGCGCGCCAAGCTGCTGGGTGAGCTGCGCGTGCTGCAGCGGCACAAGGAGACGACGGACGACGTGGTCGCCAAGGAGGTCGCCGCCCGCAAGTGCGTGCTGCTCTGTGGGATGCGTGCGTGTGCCTGTATGCGAGCCGGCTGGCTCGCAGCCATGTGCCGTTGCTCACGCCGCGCGCAGGGTCGAGCACAAGGAGAGGCTGTCGGTCGCGACGCGGCTGGAGCAGTGCTTGAAGAAGTACGAGCGCGAGTGCGAGCGCGCGGCGGCGCTCGAGAGGGAGAACGCCTTCCTGGCGGGCCAGGCCTCGAGCGCCAAGGGCGAGACCGAGGTGCGTCCGTCCGCCTGTCCGCTCGCTCGCTCGATCGATCGATCGCTGGCTTGCCTTCTGCTGCCCCGAGGTGAGGCGAGGGCTCACGCGGTGGTGGTGGCTGATGGCTGCAGAAGCGGCTCGAGCTGCTGAGCGAGCTCGAGGACGCGCAGAAGCGCAGCGCTCGGCAGAAGGACAAGCTGCGCGAGTGCGTGCGGATGCAGAGCGGACGGCGGCTGGCGGCTGCATGCGAATCGCAACTGACCGCTCTGCGATGTGGCGTGGTGCAGACTCGAGGTGGCGGCGGTCGAGCGCGAGAGCGCCATGCTCGAGCTCCGTGAGAAGCACCAGCGCCTCAAGCAGAAGCTCGCGCGCGCCGAGGAGGCGGCCAGCGACCGCACCGACGAGTGCAACAACCTGAGCGTCCGCCTCGCGGTCCGTGACACTCGCTTGGTCGCTCGCGGAGAGCGCGCGCTCGATGATCGACTCCCTGGCTCACTCGCTTGGCTGGTCGACCCGGTCGATGGCGCGTCTCCAGGCGGTCGAGTCGGCGTGGGAAGCCGCGCGCGGACAGAACAAGTCGGCGCTGCTCGAGCTCAAGAAGCGGTGCGTGTCCGTCCGGCCGTGTGCTCGCGGCGGCGGCCAGCCAGCGGCTCGGTCCGCCGGCGGCGCGTGGTGCGCGGCACGTCCTGACGGCTCGCGGCGGTCGCTCGTCTCCGTCTCTGCCTGTGGCTGCGCCGATGCAGCGAGTCCCTGTCGAAGGAGCTGGCGACGGCCAAGACCGTGTCGCAGGCGAGTTCCCGTTGAGCGTAGGCTCTCGCGTGTGGCCGGCCAGGAGAACGCTTGCTCACTCGCTTGGCTTGTGGCTCGCCGACGGTCATGACAGACCGCGAGCTACCGCGTGCATGCGCTGGACGTGGAGGTGGAGGCGGCGCAGACCAAGCTGCGAGACAAGGAGCGCACCATCAGCGTGCGTCCAGCGGCGCTCTCTCGATCCTGTCGGTCGCGCGGATGGGCGTGGACTGACGCCAAGCTACACGCAGGACCTGCGCGAGACGAACGCGCTGCTGTCCAAGGACGTGGCGCGGCTGACGGACAAGGCGGCCGAGCTCGCCGCGCGCCTCGCAGACGCGCGCGAGCAGCTCGAGCGGCAGCAGGACAAGCTGCGCTGCAAGAAGAGCGAGGTCCAGTGCCTCGCGCGCCTCGACGACTCGTCCAAGGACCGCATCGAGGCGCTCGAGCGGCAGGTCGACAAGCTGCAGGCCAAGCTGCTCGACGCGCAGACCGAGTACCTGCGCAGGGTCGAGGCCGACGAGGCTGCGCGCGACAAGCAGCGCGCCAAGTACGTCTGTCCGTCCGTTGGCCTCGAACCAGCCGACCGGCTGGTCACAGGCTGGCTGGCTCGCGGCTCGCGGCTCGCAGACTGGCGTGCCGCCCCCATGCCTCGGAGAGCGTCACGACTGACCCCTTCGCCTCGCGTGGCGCCGCAGGGACCGCGCGGAGCTCGCGCGAGAGCTCGACGCGCTGTACCGGCCGCGCCGCTGCCGCCACTGCAGCGAGACCTTCACGGCCAAGTCCAACTCGGCGCTCGCGTGCTCGTACCACCCGGGGCGGTTCGTGGCGCGGCCGTACCCGCTCGAGGGCTACCAGTGGAGCTGCTGCCAGAAGCGCGACCTCTCCTCGCGGCCCTGCAAGTTCGCCGGCCGCCACGTCGAATCCAAGCTGCTCGACGCCTAGGACTCGCCCGCCGCGTCGCTGCTCGCATGCGGTTAGCCCGCCTTCGCTGCGTCACTTGCCTCATCAATATGCTTGGCTTGGGTATTTCTGGCCTTGCAGCCGGCCAGCCAACCCGCCGCTCGCTCGTCCACTCACTCCCGCCTGCGTTGCAACTGCCGCGGCGCTTGGCCGCTCCAAGGCCGCCCGTCCGCCTTGCCCACTCCGTCCTGAGGCGCGGCCGCTTGAGATGAAGGTGCTCGTCAAGGTGCACGGACTTCAACTGGTCGTGCCATGCGGCGACGGACATCAGTCGTGCCGCTGGCTGGCGCTCGCTGTGGCTCAACGCTACGCGCTGGCGGCTCCGCACGGCCGCTGCCGGACGCGCGAGGACGCGCATCTGCGGCGCGGCTTCTTCCTCCCGGCAGGCGTCTTCAAGGCCGTGCGTCGCTCCTCGCCGCTCGCTCCTCACGCCGCGCTGGAGGACTTAGTGGTGCCGCGTTCGACACACAGAGCGGCCAGGTGCTCGCGCCGGACAAGCCCATCGCCGACGTGTGCAGGGACAATGAGGTGCTCACCGTCACGCTGCAGGTACTGGTCGTGCGTGGCTCTCTCTCGCTCTCTCGCTCGCTCGCTCGTTTCGTCCTTGCTCCGTCCTTCGAGTGCGCTCACACGGGGCGACGCAGCAAGAGGTGCCGGTGAACGAGCTGGGAGCGCCGCAGTTCCTCCCGTGGACGCGCGCGGCTTTCTTCCCTTCGGCGCACAAGCTGTCGGCCGCGGACGAGCGCGCGTCAGCGAGGAATCTGCTGACGGCAGACGCCAAGATGTCCGCGTCGATGCCGGGCAAGGCGGACACCAAGGCGGATGCCAAGGCGGACGCCAAGGGGGATGCCAAGGAGGAGGCGCGCGACCCGGACGCCGACATGAAGGCGTACGTACGCAGCGAGATGCTGCAGCAGGTGGCCTCCGGCGAGTTCCAGTCCGAGATGGAGGCCGAGGCCGCCTTCCTCTTCGACTGGAGTCGCGTGCGCGCCGAGGAGCTGCTGCCAGGCGCCGACAGCGCCAAGACCCGCGACGAGCTGCGCGACGCGCTGCTCACGCACTTCTCGGCGCTCAACGGCGCGTACCGGCACTATGCGACCGGCAGCAGCGAGACGAGCTACGGCATGAGCGGCCCCGAGCTCGCGCACCTGTGCCACGAGACTGGGCTGGCCGCCTTGAGCGAGCCCGGCGACCGTGAGCTGCTCACCAAGGCCGTGGCCGCCACAATGCGGCTGCGCGACCCGGCGCTCGCCTCTCCAGCCGACAGCGGCGCCTCACTCTCTCGCGCGGGCTTCCTGCACGCGCTGCTGCGCGTCCTGCTGACCGGCGCGCGCTCGCCCGACGCGGTCGAGAGTTGGCTGCGCGACAAGCTCTCGCCAGCTGTCGCGCGCCTGACCGGCGGCCCGCTGCGCGACCTCACGCACGACGACGTACGCCAGCGCTTGACTCTCGTTCGATACGCATGCTCACTCGTTGGCTGACCGGACCAAACGCGCGCGTGTGTGTCTCGTGTGCGCCGCGCGTCCTGGAGCAGCGCGTGATCGCGGCTGTGCTGGCTGCCAAGCCCAAGCTGCTCAAGCTGTACGCGCGCTACGCAATCGAGTTCCCGGCGGCGGCGTTGCCTCCGTCGGCGGCCGCTCCGGCGGCGGCGTGGCCGGCGCTGCTGTCTGCGTCGGCGCTCCAGAGCATGCTTTTCGACTGCGGCATGTTCTGCGCCGGTGACGAGGCGCACCACGCGCGGGTCTTTCGCTCGGCCGTCGAGCTGAGCGTCGCCGGCGCGCGCGATGTCGCCTCGCCCGACGAGCAGCGCGTCGTGTTCGCTGAGCTCGTCGAGGTCGTCGCGCGCGTGGCGGTCGCCATGCTCTGCAACGGTGGCGGCGGTGGCAATAACAGCAGCAGCAACAGCGGCGCCGAGGCGGAGCTTGAGCTGCCGCCGCTCGACGCCGTCCGCCTGGCGCTCGAGGCGCTACGCAGCCTGCCCGTCAAGCCACCGGCGCCGCCCACGCTGCGTAAGTGAGAGAGATCGACCGCAGGGACGAGCGGACCAAAACAGCGGAGTAAACACCATCACCACATGTTACGCATGGGCGACAACTGACCTGGCGCCATGCCTGCGCGTCGCAGCTCGCCTGGACCGCCAATAAACTAAATTGCTTGTAAATACGATCTTCGGTCCAAGGAGAGCGCGCGAGAACCTCCGCGGCAGCAACTCCGGCGCGCGCGGCGCTTCCACTCGGCCGCCGCTGTTGCACCTCGAACGAGTGCATACCTTCGGCAGCGCACTGTTCAGGATGGGATCGAGTAGTTGAGGCACTCATACCACATGCGCGACGACTGCAGCGAGTCGCACGCCGCCTTGATCTTCATGCCGCTTGTGAGCGAGATGACGATGCCGCACGTCAAGTCGCGCGACGCGCCGACGTCGGCGACGGTGCCGAGGCGCTGCAGCTCGTTGTCGATGGCGTTGGCGACTCCGAGCGTCCGGCCGTCGATCACGTAGAACTCTCGCAGCTTCGACGCCTTCTCGACCTTGGTCAGCCACCCGCCAAACACAGGCGGCAGCTTCTTGCGCTTGCGGCTGTCCAGATACTTCTTCATGCTGAACCCGTTGCCGGGTCGGCAAGCGGTGCTAATCACGGTTCGCCACTGCTTCACGCTCTCGTACGACTCGCCGTGCACCTTCCAGCTGCGACCGCTCTTCAGTCGGATCTGCAGACCGTTCGGGTGTCCATCCCAGTCGCTTACCGAATCGACAACATCGCACACCGCTACCTCTGCGTTGGTATCCTTGGCGCACGCGAGCTCCAGACCGTGCAGAGTGAAGTACATGCGCTTCCACGACTTGAACAGCCCCGTTTGCTTGAACAGCCAGCCCGCGTGGTTCGTGACTGCTGTGTTGACGTACGTGCTCTTGAGTGTGGTCGCCGGTGGCGGAGTCGCCTTGCTCTTGGCGCTCGCAGCCGAGGCGATCACCGCATACCACATCATCCTCTCGTCGTACGAGTCCGTGTAGCACACAACGGGCGAGCCGCTGTCAATCTCGATCACCAGTCCATTCGGATGGCTTTGCTCAGCAAACGAGACCGCCTTGACGTAGCCGGACGCCTTGAGGTCGATCGCACCCTCCTCGCGCTCGCGGCACTCGATGTACCCGTCGGTCCGCAGCACAAAGTAGCTGCGCCTCCAGACCTTGTTCCTGTCCATCCGGAACAAGTAGCCCTCGTGCTGATCGTTCGCCGTCAGCGTGTACGTCGTCTTGGACTGGCTGTTCATCGCTTGGCTACGCTCGATCGCCTTCTCCAGCAGATTCATCCACTGCTCGTACTCCCCCTCGCTTTCGCACCGCACGTGGAGCTGCGTATCGTCGGCAAACTCCAGCAAGACGCCGAACTGCAGCCCGTTCCAGCGGCGCACAGCCTTGATGCTGCCAAACCCCTTGGCGGGTTGCCCAGCGCCTTTGCTGTACTTGAACTCGACGCCGGACAGTACCGCGTAGTAGCGCTTCCACGACCGGAAGGCCGTGCCCTGAATCAGCACCCACCCCGCGTGGTACACCGCCGCCGCGTTCGAGATGCGGCGGTTCTCGAAGCACGACGGTCGCGCCTCCGGACTGCTGCTGCCGTTCGTCGGCGCCGTCGGGAACGAATCGCGCTCCACCGGTGGGCGTACATACCTGCTTGGCGGAAGGGCTGGGGAGCTGGCGCGGGTCGCCACGTTCTGGGCGGGGCTCGACGCTAGCCTGCCGTAGCCGGACCCATTCGGGTGGGTCGGGGCGTTTCCAGCGATGTAGGCCACGTAGTCGCCCGTGTTCATCGGCAGCCCGAGCACCGCGTCCGCTTCGTCCGCTGCGTCGCTTGCAGCTGAAATGGGGGTGACGGCTGGCGCAGTGACTGGCGTCATACCGGGGCTGGGAAGCACGCCCGGGCTAGGAGGCATGCGAGGGCTGGGAGGCACGCGGTTGATGTACTGGAAGGCCGCATCGCTGTGCCGCTGGTCCAGGCCCGCGATCATCGCCACGTAGTTGCGCGTCCTGACGGGCACGCCGACGACCGTCGAGTCCTGCACGCCGTCGTACGCCGATGCCTCGCGCGCCTCCGGCTCCTCCTGGATCGAGTCCCTCGCGAGCGCGTAGCCATCCGCAGGCCGCCGCGCGGGCGTCGGCGCGCGGTTGGGCGTCGAGGCGCTGCGGACTGGGCGAGCAGCCGCCAAGTTGCTCAACAGAGCGTCGTAGTTGCGCGTGTTGATCGCCACGCCGAGCTCGGCGCGGTCGGTCGTGCTGAGCGCGCCGGCGACCGCGTGGGTCACCGTCGGACCTCGGTGCTGCGGCATGTCGACGCGGGCGCGGACGCGGACGCGGGAGCAGGCAGACGCAGACAGGTGCGCGCGCGGGTCTTCTTCCTCCCTCCTTGGCTGGAGCCTTGGCGCTCGCCGCGCTCGCCTTTCGCCTGCTTGGCAAGTCTTGGAATGGCGGAAAGCGACGGGGGCGAGACTGCCGGTCAAGAGTGGCCAGCGACTTTCTCTTTCCAAGGAAGAAAGCGCTATTGGACTCAACCCATACGCCTCTGGGAATCCGTACAGCACGATAAATTGATATGGCATGACGCCTCATGAAAACGCTCCTACTATTGAGAAGCGAGCTGCGCAACACCGAATTGTGTCTAAGTTGGTGGGGATTGTTTCAGTTTTTCGACTCTACTGTACGCTGCCGAAAAGTGGCGACTGCAAGTGTTGTGAAATACGCGGATAGGGGTTCTAAAAGTGCCGCGCAACATCACTTACATTTCTCGTTGTATGCGAATCTAAAAAGTGAAGCCATTGCCTGACATTTTGCGACAGCTTCCCAAGCACCGCTGCAGCCGCCGCCGCGACGAAGAGCCGCTGTGCAGGCTTGCATTTCGCGCGCGCGCGTCATTCCGCCGCCGCCGAGAGGATTCTCTGTGCACTCGCTCAATCGCTCTGTGGCGCCGCCACAGAATGCCGGACTGCGGAGCGCAACGCGCAGTTTTATCTGCGAGTACTGCCGGTACCATCATTCACCCTGGTGGAACAAGCTGAATTTTGTATGTGGGGCGGAATCATGACGCACAAAATCCATTTTTGAATTGAGTGATCACACTCCAACTGTCCAGTTCGCCTCCGGAGCTGTGCGACCAAAATCGCCCGATTCCAAGCAGGATTCGCGAAAAATCCGCTGCATCCTGTCGTTGTGGGCCGCAGCGCCGCCGCCTCGAACGCATGCCGGCAACCGCCGCGCCGCCAGTTCCCTCGGCGCCTGGGCCAGCTGCCGCCGCCTTCCTCAGCCTGGCGCTGCGCTGCATCCCGCGACGAGGCTCTTCCGGCGGGGTGGCGGCGACGGCGGCGACGGCGACGGCGGCGGCGACGGCGGCGGCGGCGCGCGCGGATCGCGCAGCCATTCTGTGATGTGAGTTGCACGCCCCGGCGTCTTGTTGCACTGCACCTGGTTGCTCTGATCTCTGCGCTCTGCACACGCCGTGACACACAAGTTGCCGGTGTGCGCTGTCGATAGATGGGGAGGTGAAATATCACACAAGGAGAAGAAATCCCCAAGGTGTGGAGCTCAAACGGTGCATTTCGACCAAACGCGACATCGCAACTTGCTTGGCGCTGAGGCTCGAACACACCAACCGCTGTCGATGGCGTCACCTCTTGGGATTTTCCGACCAAAGATATCGTATATCACCCACGACGGTACACACACACACACATGCGAGCGAGCGAGGATCAGGATCGGATCGCGCAGCAGCCATCGGAAATGGCGAGGGGGGCGTGCGGCTCGCGACACCGCAACGACCGACCCGGCGGCGGCCGCGAGCGCAATGGCAGCGACGCCCGACACTACACCGGAGGATGGATACCGCGCGGTGCAACGTGGCTCTTGAGTCTCAAACATGAAGTATCATTGGCTGATACATGACCTGTTCGCATTGTTGATTGGCTGAAATCGATCGCTCGGACAAACAACGGCAACGCTCCACTGGATCGACACAAAAGCATGCCTTGTGGTCCAGCGGCAAAGATGGCGACACCTGCCGCCGGCGCGCCAGACCACGCCGCGGGTCTGCGCGTGCTGCCGCCCTCGCCCAACTGGTACTGCTCCCAGGTACGCACTCCGGCGCTGCGGCGGCCCTGATCGCGCGTAGGCGGCGGCGGCGGCACTGGCGGCTCCTCACCAACGACGGCGCGCGCAGGTCTGCGACTGGGGATGGAGCGCCGAGCACGGCGCGCTCGTGGCCTTCGGCGCCAAGAGCGACGTCTTCGTGTACCGCGTGGACGCGGCGGCGCGCCTCGCGTTCGTCGCGCAGGTGGCACGCGGCCGCAGAGCGCAGCGCGTGACTGCGCTGCGCTTCCTGCGCGACGAGCGCGTGGCGTGCGGCAGCGAGGGCGGACACGTCCAGGTCTGGTGCGTCGCCCTGTCCTGTCCTGTCCTGCCCTACCCTGCCTGCCTCGCCCATGCCTCGAGCCATGCCCCCTGGCGGCGGCGCGCTGACAGCAGCGATCTACTCGGCCGGCGTCCGCAGGGATATTGAGACGCGCGAGCTGGTCGAGCAGCACCGGAAGCACGCGGCCGAGGTCACCGCGGTCGCGGCCGCGCCGCAGATCAGCGACGCGATCGTGTCGGGCGACCGCCACGGCACCATCGGCTGCTGGTCGCGGGACACGTGCGTCGCCTCCCGCCGGCCTCTCTGCTCGTCTGCGCGGCGTCGCTAACGCCGGCGCGGGTGTCTGCAGCGGCCGCGTGGCCACGTTCGCGCCGGTCTCGGGCGACGGAGTGTTCTCGATGGCCATGGCGCCTCGTCGAGGAGCGGCGCTCGTGGCCGTGGGCTTCCGCAGCGGCCTGCTCTGCCTCGTCGACGCGGCGCAGGCAGTCGTGCTATCCCGCGTCGACGCGCACGAGCAGGAGCTGCAGGGTCTGGCGTGGCGCTGGACGCAGACGCAAGGCGCGTGGCTCGCGTCCTCGTCGCGCGACAAGAGCATCAAGCTCTGGCGCGTCGGCGGCGAGGCCGAGCACGAGGACTCGAGCACTGCCGGCGCGCCAGCGCTGGCGCTCGACCGCGTGCTCCGCCTGCCGACGGGCAAGCAGGGCCAAGCGTACAACCCGTCCAAGCACCTGTGGCTGCCCGTTGCGTGGAGCAGCGCGGGCGAGTCCGAGGCGACCATGCGGCTCTGGTCCGGCTCCTTCGACGGGAACCTGCTGCGGTGGGACGTCCCCGTGCGCAAGGCGCTGAGCGACTCTGCGGGCTCGTCCTGCTCTCCGCTGCGGCCCGTCGCGGTCCGGAACGGACACAGCCGCGTGCTGTTCAACATCGTTGCGCTCCCGAGCGCCATGGCCGCCGCCGCTGAGCGGCCGCTGCCGTCGCTCCTGACCGTCTCGCTCGACCGCGAGCTGCGGCTCTGGACCGAGACGCGAGGCGCCAGCAGCGGGGCTGGTGCTGCCGCTGCCGCTGGCGCTGGCGTCGTGCCTGCCGCTCGGACAGCGAGCCAGCTGCTCGGACTTGGCGGCCACGTCTACTGCGCCGCGTACAACGAGCGGAGCGCGACGCTCGCGCTGGCATGCGGGGACCAGACAATCCGGCTGTGGAGACTCGGCGGCGGGAAGGGAGGCCGAGAGCTGCGGTACGACACGGAGCTGCTGTGGAAAGGGCTCAAGAGCAAGGTCACGAGCGTCGCGTGGCACCCGCTGGCGGCCCACTCGCTGGCGTTTGGCACGGAGGACGGCGCGCTCGGAGTGTACGACACCCAGGCCAAGAAGCCTAAGCGACTGCGCTCGAGCCACACCGGCGAAGTGCAGCAGCTCGAGTGGCGACTCGGAGGCGCTGGAGCAGACACCGAGCGCGACGGACGCGCAGACGCCTTCGTGGACGCGATGCACGAGCTCGAAAGGGCTCAAGCCGACGGCGCGCGGCTGGAAGACGCGCTCACAACGCTCGAGGTGTCCAACCGGCGGGCTCCAGCCGAGAGCTCCCGCGTCCGAGTGACTCTGTGGAGCCGAGACGCGACGGGCAAACTCCTCGAGTCGGACGCGGATGACCCGGATGCGCTGGCTATCGCGGTCTCAACGAGCTGCTCGTCGTTCGCGTGGAGCGAGGACGAATCTGGAGACAGCATCCTCGCGATTGGGGCTCCGGGTGGAAGCGTCAAGCTCGCGGATCCGGCCTTGACGGGACGCATCGAGCCCACGTCGCCTCAAGTTCCCATCGAAACGGCCATCCACGACCACAGCGAGCGCGTAGGAGCGATCGCCTGGCGTGTCCACGGCAACGCCAGGCTGCTTGCGACGGGCGGCGATGATGGCAAGGTCTTGGTCTATCGCTTGGCGTCTGGCGCGCCGACGCTCATCGCGCGGCTCGACGGCCATTCGAGCAAAATCACGTGCTTGCGATGGCAGCCGAGGACTGCAGACGACGGGAGCGAGCGCTCTGCTGATCCCGAGAGCGACGAAGCGCTTCCTCTGCTCGCGTCATGCGCCGCTGACGGCTCTGTCCGGGTCTGGGCAGCGCTGGACCGCGCGCGACAACTCGTCGCACGGTTCGATGGTCACGTCGGCCGCGTGCTGGCGCTCGACTGGGTCTCCCGCTGCGTCTTGGTCACTGGCGGCGAGGACCAAACCGCGCGCGTGTGGGATCTCCGCAACTTCCCGGTCCTCGCTGGCGACGCCGCGCCGCCACTCGCGGCGGCTCGTGCGAAGAAACCAGCGAGAGTCCTAACTGGCGCCATCGAGGATGTCAATGGGACTGGGAAGGCGGCAATTGGCGCGGCGAACGGATCTGTCGCCGCTCGTAGCGGGACCACCAAGCCGAAGAAGAAAGCCAAAGCCAAGAACGCAGCGCTGTTCCACGCTCAGACGGCGCCGACTCCGCCGGACGAGGTCGCGCGGCTGCTTGCCCAGCGCCTCCAGTCTCCTCTGCGCGACGAGACCGAAGGTGCTGAGGACGCGTTCATGCCGGCACTGCTGCAACTTGGAAGAGATCGGATCGACATCACGGGTCCTCGGTCCGTGATGGCGGCGTTTGTGTCGACGGAGCAGACGCGGTTCGCGAGCGAGGGCGACTGGGAAGGCAAGGCAAGGCTGCTGCTGCTGACCGGACGGGTTGCCGACGCGCTGCGGGTCGTGGCGGAGCAGGACGCGCTGGACGTAACGTGGCTGGCGCTCGCGCCGATGGCAGGCGTGGACGTCTGGCGCGAGATGACGAGTCTCTTTGCTCGACAGCTCGAGGCCAGGGGCGACCACGCTCAAGCCGCGCTGCACTGGCTCAGTCTCGGCAAGGTTCGCGCAGCTGCACGGTCGCTTGAGGCTGGCGCGGCCTTCCGCGAGGCGCTGGCGCTCCTCCGTCTGCGGCTCGGACCGAGCGATCCGCTCGTTGGGGAGACCACGTGGAGATACGCTGAGTGGCTGGAGTCACGCGGACGCTTTGGGGATGCGGCGCTCGTGTTCCTCAGTCTCGAGCACGAGGGAGGTGACCTAGGCGGGATACAAGACACTTCATGGAGGTGGCGGGCAGTGCGTGCGCTCGTCAAGACGCGCAGCGCCGCGTGCATTGCCCAGGCCGTCGAGTTGCTCCATGAGGCGGCCAGCGAGCCAGCTGCCGATGCGCTGGCATTCCCGGCGACCTTCGTCACCGTCGACATGGTCGGCACGCTCGTTCGCGAGGGTCGCGTATCTGTCGCAGAGCGAGCCGCCGACCTGCTACTGGTCTCGACGCCATCGATACGCGTACACTCGAGTCTCCCGATGGCCGAGACGGGCTTCCGCCTCACGCGCTGTCTCTTGGGGATCTTCAGCGCGATGGAGCGCCATCGTCTGGGCGACGACACGGCAGCCGCAGCGGCAGCCGCGACAGTCGAGTGGAGAGCGCTGAGCACCTGGCGGCGCGAGTTCCCTAGCAACGAGGCGGTTCAGCTGCTGCTGGCGCTGGCGAGTCGTGCCAGCGACGGCAGCGCGTACCCCATGGACTTGCTCTCGATGCAGTCGGAATCGTTGACGGCGCGCGCCGACGCGTTCTGGAGCGACGTGTTTGCTGTCTGCCGGCTCTGTGGCGTCTGGAGCACTGGAGGAGACGCCGACTCGACGCTGGAGGAGGCGCAGGAGCTTCTCATGAACGACGAGAGCGGCTGGCTGCTGCTCGAGTGGCGCGCTACCTTAACTGCTGCCGCGAATGCGTCGCCGTCGGCGCTTCGTCTTGATGCTGCGATCGGCTTGCTGCGCCTGGCGGTCGACGCCTCGGCTCACTGCCTCGTGAGTGCCATGGAGCATCTCGTGAAGCTGTTGACTGGCGTCGCCGATAGCTCCAGCGATGACGACCAAGCCGCGGATTTTGCCTTGGAGCTCGTGACGCTCGTGTTCCCCACCGGTGTCGCGACCGCCGCGCCGTCCTCGCTGATGACGATAGGCGAGCTGGCTGAGGAGCTCGCGGACGCACGGAGTCTGTGGTGGCGATCGCGGTTGCTCCAGTGCCGCGTGCTCGTCGCTCGAGCTGCGCGCGGGTCGGTCGCTGCTGACACTGGCACGTGGGCCGTCGCCTCGGCGCGCGCAGTACTCGATGCTGCTGCCGCCGAAGACTCGCGAGCGCTTGACGAGGCGCTGGAGGGAGAGCTCGGCGCGCTGGAGAACCTGCTGCTCGAGTTAAGACAAGAGCGGTAGTCAAGCAGCGAGAGCGCTAAGCGCGAGTCGTGTGCGTCGGTCGTGTTTCGCAACAAGTCGTCTGACTGGTCCGCTAGGCAGCCTGCCAACGACGCTAGCTCTTGGCCGGCGAGCACACGGGGCTGCTGCCGCCTGTGAGCGCGGCCTCGAGCTCCTCGAAGGCCTGCTTCTGCAGGTGCTGCGTGCTGCGCAGGCGCTCGATGAGCTCGCGCTCGACACGCTCCATGTCGTGCACTTCTTGCTCGCGCTGGCGCAGCAGGTCCTCCTCGGCGCGCACGCGCTCGAGCGCGCGCTCCTTGGAGGTCTTCTCCACCTCGTGCCGCTGCGCGATCTTCTTGGCGCGCACTGCCTCCTTCTGGTTCTCGATCTCCTCCTTGCGGCGCACGGCCTCGAGCAGCTCCTCGCGCTTGGCCCTGTCCGTCATCTCTTTCCACTTTTGCTTCTCCTCCTTGAGCTGCTGCGCCTCGCAGCGCCGCGCCTCCGTCAGCTGCATCCCCATCTCCTTCTTCTTCTGGATGCTGTCGATGCTCAGCACGAGCTCGCGCTTGACCTGGATGGACGCCTGCAGCTCGCGCTCCGCCAGCTCACGCAGCTCGCGCAGCTCGGCCTGTGACCGCCCGTTGTCTGCACGCAGCTTGAGTAGCTCAGCCGCGCGCTTCTTGGTCTGCTCGATCTTGCGCCATGCCTTCTCCTCCTCCGCCTTGAGCAGTGCGATGCGGTTGCGCAGCAGCAGCGCGTCCTGCGCGGCTTCCTGTCGCCGCTGTCGACCGCCCGACGCCGTCAGACTCTCGCTCGCACAAGCGCTCTCGCATCCGCTCGAGTGTTCGTGCCACGCACCTGCTTGGCCTCCACCAGTCGGCTCTTAGGCTGCTCCATCGTCTCGATCGGCACTTGGCTTGTCCGCGGAAATGCGCGCCTTGGACGTCCGCCAAAGCCTCGCTCGTCCAGGTTTAGCCTTGTGTGCGGTGCCTATCTATAGACGAGGTGAGTTGTCAGTCAGCTTGGGATGCCGACGACCTTGCGAAACCAATCTGCGTGGCCTTGAGCCCTGCAATCCGTGCTTGTTCCTCCTCAGTCGTCCTCATCTACATACATTTCCATACCAGAGCCGTGCTGCTCCACACGCCAAGCACGAGCGCAGGGGGAAATGGATCTACGTGGCGACGGCGAAGGCCTCGTCGCCGCCGTCCGCGCCGTCCGCGACGCTGCCGGCCGTGCTGCCGCCAAGTCCGTTCGTGTCGATGCTCGCCGCGTACTTGCTCGCGAGCTCCAGATCCGCCTTCAGCTGCTCCATGCCCGATGACAGCAGCTCCCACAAGTCGGGTGTGGCGGTCTGCGACGCCGCGAGGCGGTCCTCGTCTGGCAAGTCCGTGTACTGCGAGAGCTGCTCCGTCAGCCGGTGCGCGCGCGCCGCGAGCACATTGTTCTCCGCCTGCAGCTCCGCCACCTTCATGCGCAGCTCATCGCGCACGTCGGCTTCGTCGTGCCGCGCCATGAGCGCATGCTCGAGCTCCGCCTGTAGCGTGTTGTTCACTTCGTGCAGCCGCCCGATCTCCATGTGCGCCTCCTCCTCCAAGTGCACCGCAAAGCCCTCTGCGCGCGACAGCTTCTCCTCCAGGGTACCCACCGACTGTCGCGCGTCCTCAAGCGCGCGCTCGAGCTCCTTGGTGCGCGCTTCGAGTGCCTGGCGAGTATCCTGCTGCTCCATACATAGGGTACGAAGACGCTCTGCCTCCTGAGAAAGCGTCTTCTTCTCCGACTGCGCGTGCTCCGCCAGCGCATGAACCGTGCGCAGCTCCTCACGAGACTTGGCGACCTCGGTTGAAAGTGCGCGCTGCTGCTCTTGGTTCATCTCCTGCGAGCGCCGCAGCTCTTCCATTTCCTGGACTGCGCGCTGTTTCTCGGCTGCACTATGCGCGGCAGACGCTTCCATGTGCTCACGCATCCGCTCGACCTCAGCAACAAGCGACATGTTCTTCTTGGTCAGCGCCTCCAGCTGCGACTGAGCTGACCGCTGATCTTCTCCTGCGCGCTCGCTTTGCAGCTCGAGCGCCGAGATCTTCCCGCGCGCTTTGTCCAGCGCCGCCGACAGCTCCTCGGTCATCCGCTGCAGATCCGAAGCAGATGCCTCCGCTCTCTCTGCCTGCGCCGTCGCCTGCGCTCGTGCACTCTCAAGGCTTGTGCACTCGTTCTGAGCAGCAGTCAACTGCTGAGAAAGCTCCTGGTTGCTGCACTTCAGCCGATCGTTTGCCTCGCTCAGCTGCTGGATGTTTTGCTCGAGACGCTCCAACTCGCTGCGGACAGCCTGCGTCTCATGTGATGCGCGCTCAAGCTCTCCAACCGTCCGTTCGAGCGCCTCACGCTCCGAACTCGCGGCCTCTAGCTGCGAGCGAGTCTTCTCGAGCTCCTCCTCGACTTCCTCCAAGTGCTCCTGCAACTCCATCGAGCTCTGCATGCTCTCCTGGTTCACGTCGTGGAGGTTCTGTATCTGTTGCTCGAGCGTCTGCTTTTCCAGCTCATATGTGCGCTTGGACTCCTCCAGCGTCTGAAAGTGGCGCTGCTGCAGCTCGTCCAGCGATGCTTGCTTCTCTGACGCAGCCGCTACGAGCTCTTGGCGAGCACGC
Source organism: Phytopythium kandeliae (assembly GCA_023338135.1). NCBI lineage: Eukaryota > Oomycota > Peronosporomycetes > Pythiales > Pythiaceae > Phytopythium > Phytopythium kandeliae. The sequence continues at coordinate 61,701 of JAADYC010000002.1, read as the reverse complement.
TCTACCCTTCTAGCCGCCTCCTCTTCAATTTGCGTCTTCTCCGCCGCTACAGCCGCCAGCTCATGACGCATGCGCTCCGATTTCCCAGCAAAGTCGTCCTCGATGCGCTGCTTCTCCGCCATCACCGATGCCAATTCGTGACGCGCGTGCTCCAACTTCGCCGCGACACCGTCCTCGGCCTTCTGCTTCTCTGCTTGAGCGGATACGAGCGCTTCCCTCGTCGCAGCCAGCTCAACCTGCAGCTTCTCCACAATCGCATTCGCGTTGTCGAGTTGAGCCTGGATCCCCTGAAGTGCAGCTTCTTTGTCTCTGGTTGCCTCCTCCAACTTCTCCTTCCATTCATCCGCTTCCATCCCAAGCAGCAGATTGGCGCGCTCCGACTCGGCGAATTCCTGCTGCATCTCCTGCAGCGAGTCCTTGGTGCTCGAGAGCTCTGCCTCAAGAGACTCGAGACGCTGCGTAGACTCCTGAGCGCGAGCGTCATTGAACGCACGGAGATCGGCAAGCTCCCGTAGAGCTGCCTCCAGCGCCTGGTTCTTCTCGCCGATCTCTGCATGTGCCGTCTCTAGCTGCATCGACAATGACTGGTACTCGCTCTGCAAGCGAGAAGCCTCAGCCTGCAGCGCACGAGCTTGCTCTTCGTCCTGTCGGCTCGCGTCATGCTGCGCACTGACCGCTTCGTCGACTTGTTGCTTGAGCGCGTCCACCTCGGTAGTCAGTTTCGCATTCATCTCCTGCAATTGCTCGATATACGCAGTCGCTTCATTGAGGTCGAGCGTCACCTGCGTCATGGCGTCTGCGTCGATCTGCTTGGCCTCCATCAGATCGCTATGTTGCATCTTCAGTTGCTCGAGTTCGTGAGCAATGGCTGCGTAGCTGTTCTCAAGCTCCATGATCGCCTGCTCGCGATCTTGAAGCACTTGGTGCAGCTCCACGATCTCATCCTGCCTACTCAGCATATGCTCGTGGTCGCTGTGGACTTCTCCGTTCGCGAAAAGCGCGTCGCCAGCAGGTACGAGCACGGCGCCGTCCTCGTCGCTAACTACGTTTCCACCGTCAGTGAGCAATTTGTACTGTTCTTCCAGCCACGTGTTGCGGTTGCTCAAGTGCAGGTTCAGCTCCATAGCGTCCGATAGCTCTTGCTGAGCAGCAGTGACTTGGTCGGTAAGCATGCGGATTGTTCCGCTTCCGCTGTCATGTCTGGATAGGCAACGGAAGCAAATCACGCAGGTGAGATCTCGAGCATGCAACTTCGAGTAACCGCATGCACAGATCGTACTTGTCGTCGTCTGTTGAGGGAGAGCCACCAGTGTGGATATCTTCAGTCGACGTCTGTTTCAGGTCCAACTGAGCGGCGGCCAACGCCTGGTCCTTCTCGTCCAGCTGGAGTTGAAGCAGCTCAAGTTGATGCTCCAACTGGCTGACTTGGTCCTGCAAGACCGATTGCTCTGAAAATGCGCTGGCTTCGGCTTTTTGTTCGTTGGCAAATGAGTTAGTCGTCATGGTCTCGAGCTGGCGCTTCAAATCCTCATTATGCTGCCATAATCCGGCGCAGTCGTGCTTGTAGTCCTCCAGCTCTTGGGTCAGCTTCGAAACTGTCTCGCCCTGCTCACGTTCCCGAGCAAGGAGCTCTTCGATGTGAGATTGTTGGGCAGCGGACGTGTCGTACTGCTCCCCAGAGATGCGATCGATCTGTTCTTGCAGCTGCACGTTTTTCTCCGTCAGCACACGGAGCTGATCTTCGAGTTCATCGCGATGGCTCGTTGCACCATGGACCGAAGCGCGGCTCTCCTGGAGCTGCGCTTCCTTGTCAGCCAATTGCGCCTCAAGCGCATCGCGTGAATCTCTCAGTGACTCGGCCAACTCGTCTTTTTCTTCCAGCTGATGCTGAAAAGACGCGTGAGCCGCTTCTTGCGCTTGCCTGCGACCATAATTGCACATCAGACACTCCATACCGAAGCAGCTCAGATCCCACTCGCAGCGTGTCCTACCTCTCCGCGTCACGCGCTTGCTGCTCCACTCGCTCCAACTCTTTCTCCAGCTCCGACACGCGCTCATCACACTCGCTCTTGACACGCGCCAGCTCCTCGTCCTTGGCATTCAACGCAGTCTTACACTCCTTCAGTTCCCGGTCTTTCTGCTCGATCTCTCGCTCCTGCTGCTTCTTGACCTCCGTCAGCGCGTCTCTGCGTCATTTTTCACACGTCAGATCAAGAGACAACCAAGAAGCAAGACTGCCGAACCATACCTCATGTCGGTGACGTCTTGAAGTCGCTCGAGCATCATCGGGTCTGACGCATATTCGATTTTGTACTGGAGCTGCACGTTCTGGTCCTTGAGGTCCTCGATCTGAAGCTCCAGGTCGTGGATCTGGCCCTGCAGCCGCACGCGCTCCTTCTCCATCTGCAGCCACAATCAGAAGTGAGTGGTTGCAAGGCTCGACGCCACTTTTGCGTCTCTCAGTGCGACCACGCACTCCGTCGACGAGTGTCTTCTTCTCGAACTCGTGCTCGCCCACTTTAACCATGAGCCGGTTCATGCGCTTAAGCAGCATGCCCATCGGCGACTGATCCTCACTGTCGTCCGGCTCCATGCTGGGTCGGCGTGCGCTCGACATCCGCCGCGCCGGCGTCCGATCGCTGGCGGCACTAACCGTCGCATCTGCTGGCTCGCTCGCGGCGGCAGCCGAAGCCGACGGAGGAGGGGGAGGCGTGGCGGAACGACTGCGCGTTCCGGCGCCAGATCCGGGCGGAGACGGCGTCATGGGCGCCGTGGATGCCGGGGAGGGCGGCACCGCCGGCTTGCTCTCAATCGCCGGCGGCCGCCGCGCGCCGCGACTGCCGCCTGGCTCGCTGCCGCCCGCGCGGTCGTCACCGTACTCGGCGTCCTGGTCGCCGAAGAGCACGGTCCACATGTCCGGAGCGGGGGAGATCCACGGAGAGAGGAGGGCGTGCGCGGAGGCGAATGCAGCGGCGCCTTTCTCGTCCGGCGGCAAGGTAGCGGAGTCGGTCGCCTTCCCCCAATACTGACTGCGGGAGTGCGGTCGCTTGCAGGCCGCAACGTCGCGCGATATGATTGGCTAAAATGTGCTTTGCGACCGCACAACAGGTAGAGGAATTTTCTGATTAGTAGACCCCTCGACGTTCAGGACAACGCGAGGGACATGCCGCGCTTCAACGCAGCCAGCCGGGATGCAGCCCAATCGCTGTAGTTGGCTCAGTCTGCCAACGGATCGCCCAGTTCGCATTCTCCCCGCCCTACTCGAGGCATTCCTCGCCCGCCACGCCAAGCATCTACAGAATGGCCTCTCCTTGGTCTCTCTACGCGGCAGCGTGCGGCACGAAGGCTGGGATGCCCGTGATGGCGCGGCCCAGGATGAGAGCGTGGACGTCGTGCGTGCCCTCGTACGTGTTGACAGCCTCGAGGTTGACCACGTGGCGAATGATGTGGTACTCGTCCGAGACGCCGTTGCCGCCAAGCATGTCGCGGGCCGCGCGCGCGATCTCGATCGCCTTGCCGCACGAGTTACGCTTCACGAGCGAGATCACCTCGACAGGTGCCTTGCCGGCGTCCAGCATGCGACCGACCTGCAGGCAGCCCTGCAGCCCAAGCGAGATTTCCGTGACCATGTCGGCCATTTTCTTCTGGATGAGCTGGTTGCTGGGCATTGGCGCACCGGTTAAGCATTGCGCATTCCAAGACCAATGGCAGGCGGGGAGGAACGTACGCGGCAAGCGGTGCGCCGAACTGCTTTCGGTCGAGCGTGTACTGACGCGCAATGTCATAGCACGAGTCTGCAGCGCGCATATAAGGGATAACGTCAGTCGACGCTGTCGAGCCGCAATGCGAATCTCTTCAATAGACGCGATACGTACAAGCAGCGCCAAGCGCTCCCCACGAAATGCCGTAGCGCGCGCTGTTCAAGCACGTGAAGGGACCCTAAGCGCGCGTCGTTGGAGACATACGTGCCATCAATCAGTCAAAATCCGCAAGGCAATACATCCATCAACCATCCCATCTCGCGCGCGTACCTTGAGCCCCTTAGCCTTGGGCAGCATGTTTTCCTTGGGGACTTCGACGTCCTCCATGAAAATCTGCACCACACACGATCAACAAGAGTCAGTTAAGAGTCTTGCGGGTGCGCCGCGCCACCACACCTTACCATTCCCGTCGCGGAGGCCATCAGAGTGGCCTTGCCGTGGATGTACTGGGTCGAGAGGCCTGGAAAGTCCTGCATTCATACCACAAGCGCATCAACGACAGCAGTCAGTGCCGACATTCTCAACTGCAATCACGCTGCTTGGCTGTGACGCCAAACCGCACCTTTTCGAGAAGGAAGCCGCGGATGTCACCTTCGTCGTCCTTGGCCCAGATCACGAACAAGTCTGCGATTGGCGCGTTCGTGATCCAGTTCTTCGAGCCGTTGAGGATATACTTGCCGCCTTGGAGACGAGCGCGGGTCTCCATTCTGTCGCCGCCGAGCAAGTCATGCGTCAGCAACACGCTTTCGTGCCAAACGGAATGTAATACTCGCTCCCGCGTACGATCCGGGATCCGAGCCGTGGTTGGGCTCCGTCAGGCCGAAGCAACCGATAATTTCGCCGGTTGCGAGGCGCGGGAGGTACTGCGTTTGCCATTACCAACTCGTGAGCAGTGAGCCTCAAGGTAGCTGACTTTAGTCCATTGCGCTCACCTTCTCCTTCTGCTCTTCCGATCCAAACGTGTTGATCGGATGCATAACGAGCGACGACTGGACGCTCATGGCCGACCGGTACGCGCTGTCCACCTGCACGTCCTGTTCGTCAGTATTGCGCTCACCGCCATCGCGTCCGCGGCGAAGCTCCAAGCTCGTACGCGCTCAACAGCGTTGGCAATTAGCCCGTATGACACGTAGCCGACGCCGGGACAGCCGTAGCCCTGGATGGTGGGTCCGAGGAAGCCCATCTCGCCCATTTCCTTCATGATGGCCTTGTCGAACGTAGCGTTCCGGTTCGCCTCGACGATGCGCGGCAGCAGCTTGCCCTGGCAGTAGTCGTTCGCGGATTTCTGTCGCATGCGCACGATCAATGCGTCAGCGGTCAGTCCCCTGTGAGATGGAGGCGCGGCGATGGAAAGGATGGAGAGGCGCACCTGGATCATGGCCTCCTCATCCGTGAGCTGCTCATCCATCAGCAGCGGATCGCGCCACGAAAACACGGCGCGGCTTCCGCTCGCCATGCGCCGCGCTCCAGCCGCCACGCGCGGCGTCAGTTGGGCCGTCTTCCGCATGAACATGGGGCTCCGTTCGTCGCTCGATGCGCGTTGCCTGCTGCGCAAGTTGAGATGTGGCCCACATGCCGCTGCCGGATACGTCGACAGCCGCCCCTGTGGTATGAACCGCACATGGCGTTTCGTAGATGTACTGTGAGTGCATTGCTAAGTTCGGTATGGTTGAAGTACTGGAGCCTTTGCAAAGCGCAAGACGAATGGGTGACCGTCACTCTTGTCCGACCTTCCAATCACAGCGATTCGACGCCGAGTATCATCGGCAACCCTATGCGTTGGAGCGAGCTTTGCACCGATCGAGACCTCGAGCCGGGCGAGGGCACAGCCAGCGTTGAGCTCGCATGCAGTTTTCAAGCGCCTTCGCCCGTCCGCGCTGTGCGTGCAGACCTCCCGCATCCAGGAATGACCACTGGTCGCGTTGAGGCAGCACGTACTTAAACGAACTGACACTGTAGAGATCATATGGTACCCCGCACCATCTGGGACCGATCGACAGGTATAGTGTACCATTCAAGACTCTCGGCGGTGGTACCGATGGTTGAGAACCAATCAACCAGGAGCCACCAACCAACATCACGCCGTCTCCACCATAGTCGGACAAGCGCGGCGACGTCGACGGCGCTTGCCACTCCGCCAGTCAGTCCCCGCCGCGCCGCCAGCCTCGGCCGCCCGCCCACCCGCGCGCCGCTTCTCGTGCCACCTCTCGCCAGCCGCCGGTGCCCGTGCCGCCCCGCTGCCGCGCAACCATGGTGGTGTACAACTTCAAGAAGATCCAGACCGTGCCGACGGCGTCGGACTTCATCGACATTGTGCTCACGCGCACGCAGCGCAAGACGCCGACGGTGATCCACCCGACGTACGCCATCTCGCGCATCCGTGCGTTCTACATGCGCAAGGTCAAGTTCACACAGCAGACGTGTCAGGAGAAGCTGAGCCAGATCATCGACGACTTCCCGCGCCTTGACGACTTGCACCCGTTCTACGCGGACCTGATCAACATTTTGTATGACCGCGACCACTACAAGCTGGCGCTCGGACAGGTCAACACGGCGCGCGCGCTCATCGACAACATTGCCAAGGATTACGTGCGCATGATCAAGTATGGCGACTCGCTCTACCGCTGCAAGCAGCTCAAGCGCGCCGCGCTCGGCCGCATGTGCACGCTGCTCAAGAAGCAGAAGGCGTCGCTCGAGTACCTCGAGGAGGTGCGCAAGCATCTCTCGCGCCTGCCGTCCATCGACCCGAACACCCGCACGCTGTTGGTCACGGGCTTCCCGAACGTCGGCAAGTCGAGCTTCATGAACAAGGTGACGCGCGCCGACGTGGACGTGCAGCCCTACGCGTTCACGACCAAGGCGCTGTACGTGGGCCACCTGGACTACAAGTACCTGCGGTGGCAGGTCATCGACACGCCCGGCATCTTGGACCACGCGCTTGAGGAGCGCAACACGATCGAGATGCAGGCCGTGACGGCGCTGGCGCACCTGCAGGCTTCGATCCTGTTCTTCATGGACATTTCCGAGCAGTGCGGCTTCACGATCGAGCAGCAGCTGAGCCTCTTCCACAACATCCGACCGCTGTTCGCCAACAAGCCGCTCGTGCTCGTGGCCAACAAGATCGACCAGATGCGCTTCGACCAGCTCTCGAGCGACCACCAGCAGATGATCAACGCAGCCGTGGATGAGACCAAGGCCAAGTTCTTCACCATGTCGAACCACTCGGAGGAGAACGTGATGGAGGTCAAAAACTACGCCTGCGACGAGCTGCTGTCGCACCGCGTGAGCTCCAAGGTCAAGGGAAACAAGGTTGCCGACGTGCTCAACCGCCTGAGCGTGGCCATGCCTGTTGCGCGGGACAGCGTCGCGCGCGAGGTCTCGATCCCGGAGAGCGTGCTGGAGGCGCGCAAGAACGGCGGCGCGAGCGGCGCGGCGCGCGAGCTGCTCAAGGACAAGATGAACGCGAACGGCGGTGCGGGCGTGTACTCGTTCGACTTTTCGGAGCACTACAAGGGTATGCTCAAGAGCGACGAGTACGCCAAGGACGCGATCCCGGAGATTTGGAACGGCAAGAACATTGCCGACTTTGTCGACCCGGACATTCTCAAGCGGCTGGACGCGCTGGAGAAGGAGGAGGACGAAATGATGGCGAACGCGCCGGAGGACATGGAGGACGAGGACGGCGTGAGCGACCTGGACGACGAGCAGAAGGACAAGCTCGCGCGCATCCGCGAGAAGCGCGCCGTGATCGTGGCGGATCACCGCATGAACAAGAACAAGAACCGCTCGACGCTGCCGCGCAAGGTGCTGGCCAAGACGCGATCGCTGACGGACACAAAGAAGGCGCTCGAGTCGCTCGGCGTCGACACGAGCCATATGAAGCACGCCGAGGCCAAGGCCGCCAAGGCTAAGACCAGCGAGGAGAGTCGCGGCCGCAAGCGCGACCGCAACGAGATGGAGGACGTCGAGATGGAGGACGCCGAGGACATGGACCCGCGTGCGCGCTTCCGCTCCAAGTCGGCGCAGCGCTCCAAGTCGCGCAACCGTTCGCAGTCGCTCGTCACGCCGCGCAGCGAGGCCGGCTTCGCCGACGAGACGGCCATGGCGAGCGCCAAGCGCGCGGCCAAGCTCTTCCAGCGCAAGGCCAACAAGAAGGCGCGTGCGGGCGAGGCCGACCGGATATCGGTCCCCAAGCTGGCCAAGTGGCAGAACTCAGGCAAGCGCAAGAACGGCAGCACGCGGTCGCGTTAGAGTGCGCCGACCATTTGTCCGTGCCGCCGGTGCGCTTGCCCTCGTGGCTCGCGCGGTCGATGCATTGGCCGTCCATATTACAGTTCCATTGTCATGAGCTTAGCTCTGAGTCTGCGGTTGCTGCGCGCCAGCGGTAGAGCCGGCGGATCCGCGCGTACAGTAGTCGCTCGTGGCCGACGTGGTCCTCCAGCAAGCGATCGACGTACGGCACGTACTTCTTGTCGTGCCGCGCGAAGAACCTGGCGAGGTTCGTCCTGCGCGGCAGTCATAGTGAAGGAGCGGGCGTGAGCGTGTCTCCTGGAGGGAGGAAGGAGCGCGAGCTGCTCGCACCTGTGGCGCTGGAACGACGCCAGCGTCGACGTAGGAGGGAACCACACGTAGCGCAGCAGCAGCAGGAAGGACGCCAGCAAGGCGTACTCCAGGCCGGCCGGCGCGAACACGAGCAGCTCGGCGACGGAGGTGGTGATGCGATACGACAGCAGGAAGTGCAGCGCGGCGTGCATGCATGAGACTAAAGGCACAGCATTAGCTCTTCAGCACCGGTGCGCTCGGAAAATGAGAGCGAGCGAAACACACCAGCGATTAGCCCGGGCGACATGGGACCCAGCAGCGACATCGTCGTGACTGCGAGCGTCAGCAGCGTCCTTAGCGCGTGCGTACTCGTCTTTGAGCCCTGCTCCGCGGCGTCTGCGGCCACATCTAGATTGGGGGGAGGTAGCAACGCCTTGACGCGCTCCAGCACGTCCTCCGGCGCCGCGTAGGCGTAGAAGAGAGCGCCGAGGAGCACCGCCTTGCCTGCCGCGCGCATTGCGATGGAGGTTCAGAATGTGCCTCATCGCCGCCAAGTGTTACAACAGGTTACGTTTGTAACCTCTCCCAAGAACTGCCATGGCACTAAAACGCGGTTTAACGAATGCGCATGTTAGTGGCATGACACTCATGCGAGCCTCGGCAAGAGTGATTGTCAGCAGCAACCTGCGCGAGAGCCAACATGCACTTGGCAAATGCCAAGAAAGGCTCTGCCGAGTCGGCGATTCCTGGGACGCGGCGAGCGCGCGGCGGGGACGTAGGCACAGATCAAGTGACCGCGGCGTCGGTGGAGCAGTTAGGGTCCCTGTCGCGAGTTGAGAACGGTCGCCAACGCCGAGGTCATTCGCCGCTGCCGTCGCTGCCACGTCGGCTTCACTCGCGGATACGACACTCGTTGAACGTGCAGAAATCTCTCGGCGCTGTTGGCGCAGACGCAAGGACGCACCGGGTGAACTAGCGAGCGGGCCGGAAGAAAACCGCGTTGCGGAAGACTTCGCAAACGCGCGACTGGGCAACTGCCGGACGGATCGAGCCGCTGCCGATGCGCTCGGCCGCAGACGACAACATGTTTGTGATGGCGGCAGGGAATGCTTCACCGGCGTGGAACCTTGGCGTTCAGCGCCGCGACCGCAGGCTGTGGACAACGCTGCGCGAGCGCCTTGAGGCGGATGTCGCGGTGCTGCAGCTAACTTTGGTCGAGCTGGAGGAGATGATCAAGCAGCTCCTGGGTATCGTGCTGCCCAATCCGCGCATCCGTGGGGAGGTGAGCGTCATTCAACTGGCAAGTTGATGTCTGTACACCGGTCTGTACTCACCGCAGTGGCTCTTTGACGGCCCTGGCAGGAAATTGCGGCGGTTGTGACGGCAATGGTGCAGATCCTCCCGCTGAGCTCGGGCCTGCTCTGCTCCGAGTTCACGCGCTTTGTGCTGAAGGCGTGCATGAAAGAGCGTGTGGTGTTCGCGAGCTACCAACTAGAGCTGGTCATGGAGTTCTTCCTCAACTTTATCAAGGTGTGCCCGAGCTGGTATACGGCCAATTCGATCCGCGCCTTGGGGATGATCCTGCACGACAACGCGGAGCGCGCGAGCCACGAGCTCGAGCTGCTGTTCGCCGTCTTGATGAAGCACCTCGACCCATCAGGCGTGGATATTGAGGCACGCTACGCGGCGACCAGCTGCGTCTCGAGTATCTGCACGCAAGCAGGGAAGGCGCCGGAGATTTTCCATTTCTTTCCGTCTTTACTGCGGATGGTGGTGGAGAACTTCCGGCAGCAGTCGCAAAGCTTAGTGCGCGGAGAGGACGAGCGTATCCTCGTCCGCGCATGTACCTGCAGTATGAAGTGCATCTACGCGATCATCAACTCGAACCACGAGCGCATGGCCGACCGCATTACTGCGACGCTACCCGGCCTTCTGAACTCGATGCGCCAAGTCGTCGGATACGGACTGTCATTGCAGCGCGACAACAACCACGTGATTTGCGCGTACCACGACGAGATCCCTGTGTCAGATTCAGACTCTTCGGTATGCGGCTCGGACAATGGAAGCGCTGACGGACGCTCGACAGGCGAGTACGTATCACTGCGCAACTGACGACGATGATGATGCCTGTCGGCTGTCAGCTAATCCGTACTGTCATGGCGATGGTGATCAGGGGGCTACTCGCGCGCTTGCGCATCACAGTGCTGTGCACTTTCGACGCGATTGCTCGGCTGTTCCCGAGATCCATTACGTCGTCCATTGGACTCTACCTGCCCGAGCAGATGACTCCGTACATGACGCTGTATGGCAATGCACCGTCGGTGCTGACACTTCTCATTGCGGATCCGTACGAGAAAGTGCGGATGGCGGCCGTCCGGTTCCTCGATGGACTTTGGGATAAAATCCCGTTGAAGCAGTATTTTCGACACTCGGGAGCCTCTGCAAGCGACGCGGCGACAACTTCGTTTGCGTCGATGCCCAAACGTATCTCGCTGATGCTATACCAAGTGCATTTCACCCTTGTGTACTGCGTTCAGCACGAACGAGAAGGAGGGTCGTTGGTACAGACGCTCAAGGTAAGTGCTGGAATGATGGCATCCCTCGTCGGTCGTGATGGCAGTCCTGATAGTTTTGGGGATGTCCAGACGACCGCGGCTATTGTTCAGCGGTTCCCGTACGCCAGCATTGCTGCGACTGTGTCAAAGAACCACTTTTCGCCAAGTCTGGACGATTTGCTGACGGCACTGGCGTCAAGTTTCTACAATGTTGCAACGCACTCCGGTAAGATCTTTTTGCCTCAGCACTTGTGAATTGGCGGTGCTGACGCAGTCTGAATGCGCTGACAAACAGATCACAGCGTGAGGATGGCAAGCCTATCGTGTCTCTCCGCGCTACTGAACGTACAAGGCACGCTACCTGCGTTGTTGGCGTGGATGATCACAAAGTCGAGCGCCGTGAGAGTTTTTGAGGGAGCCAGCGTGTCTATTGCATGCGGATCAAACCTCCTGCGCACGAAGACATTCATCGAAGACCTGTTGCAGACTGCTTCGCGTCCGGACGAGTCGGGGCGTACGCTATTGCGGCTCGAAGCGATGTCTCTGCTCTCGAAGGTCGCCAAGAACTACTCGGTGGCGTTGAGGTACGAGGTGTTTGCGAATTGCTTGTCGCGTGGACCCCACACTGGCTTGACAACATTCCTTGTGATATCATGCAGCGCGAACTGGCAGGAGCTGGCGAGCTTCATGCTGGTTGCCTTCCAGGACATGGACCCGAACGTTCGCCTTCAAGCCGTGAAGATCTTGGAAAACTACATCAAAGGCGAAGGAGCGACCGAAGTCACTGCCGCACTGGCTAGCGACATCACAAGCGTTCACCACAAAAGTGAAGTCGGGTCCGCAGATGGTGTGCTGCACGAGGCACCGTCCGATGAAACGCTTGGAACGCTGATGGTACGTGCTTTCCTTCGCAAATCGTCCTGGTGGGATGATGGAGACAGTCTTTTCACCACTGAATCCTCAATTGCTTTCTCTGCTCACTACCTAGGAGTCACGCCACCAGTCACGCACTGAATGCCTCGGCTTCCTGGCAACGCACTTAGTCCGTGCGTTTCACGACACGTCGCATCACGTCCGTGCGTGCGTATGCGCGTGCTTCACGCTGCTGTCGTCGACCGACTGGGATCAGCTACTCGAGATGCGTGTCAACTTGCCTGTGTATCTACGTGGTCCCGCTGGCAAGTGTGCAGCCGACACGTACGCGATGCTGTTCCTTCAGACACCCAAGGACACCTCTCCAGTTGTTCGAGCTGCGGGGTTCCGCTTGCTCGGCTCGCTGTGCCTCGTGCCAGTGTTCAAGAAGAGCGAGTTTTCGTGCACAGTGGCCGGTCTGGCACTGGACGCGCTTGGCGATTCGACGCTCAACGTCCGCGTGCGCGCAGCCTGGGCACTCGGCAATGTGTGCACGACCGTCGGTCCCGAGGCAGTTTGCCTGAGCAAATTGGACGGCGGACACAACGGAACGGACGCCAAGCCGTTGCTGCTGTACATGCTGCTGCCACCTGCTCAAATGCGCCTCGTGACAGAAAAGATGCTGGTATGTATCAACGACAACGACAAGGTTGCGTCGAGCGTGGCGCGAACGCTCGGACTCGTCTGCCGCTGGATCAGCTTTGAGCCATTTGTCAAGACGTTGGCGCCTCAGGATGCGGCCTGTCTCCATGATCTACTGGGCCAGTCGATGCTAACGCTTGCGTCCAAGATCAACACCGGATCTCCAAAGGTTCGGTGGAACGCGTGCCACGCGATCGCCAAGGTACTTCTATGTCCGAGACTGCCACTGGCGTCGGTAACGTGGGCACCAGCGGTTTTCCAGGCGCTGATCACGGCGATCGCCCAGCAGGAGAACTTCAAAGTTCGTATTAGCGCATGCACAGCGCTCCGGGTATCGGGCTCGCGCTCGGCGTACGGCAGTTTCTACAAGACGTCGCTGTTCGCGACCATCGATGCGCTCGAATCCGCGTCGGATCTCAAGGACGTCACAGAGTTCCGCTACAAGGAGCAGCTCGAGACGCAGCTGTCATTCACACTTGTGCACCTGATCGAGATCGCGGCCGAGGAAGACGACGCGCTCATTTGGATGGCGATCCGCAGCAAGCCGACTGACTTTCTGTACGACTGGCTGCTGCACAATCTGCACCGCATGTGCGCCGTCATTGACGCGGAAGCGAAGCGCGAGGTGCGGGATGCGGGCGAAGGAGACGCTGGTGGTGACGACAGCGGCGGCGGCTCGGGCGGCGGAGGCAGCGGCGACGCGCACGACGTGAATCCCATCAAGAAGGAGGAGCTCCTGGCGGCGGTGCGCTCGCTGCTGCGGATCCTCCAGCGCATGGACGTCGACAATGCATACACGACCAAGTGCTCATCGCTGCTGTACGACACGAAGCTGGCCCTGGAGCGCGATGTGCTCGACTCGCGCGAGGACATTGCGTTTGAGTTTTGAGTGGCCGGCCACCGTGCGCTAGGCTCGGTTTGCCTGACTGGATGACGTTTTCAGTACTGCACAGACGGAAGCGAGGCAGTTGACGCCACGGCGAATGTGGGAACATGGCGTTGGCTTGCGCTGGCTCGCTTGCCCGTTGTTGTATATCAATCGCTACCCCACCTCGAGCGGTCAAGGAGTCGACTCAGTCGCTTGGACGCCGCCGAGTCGACCACGTAGCCCGTCAGCAAATGGCTTGAGTCCTGCACAGCCGTCCCCCACGGTCTCGAGCAGCCTCTGTACCTGGATACTGTTAACATCGTGCAGCAGCGCGATGATGTCCTCGCACAGCGGCAGCAGGCGCTTCCTTTGCTCCGGTGACGCAGCGAAGGAGCTCTCGCCGTCGCCGAACAACTCGCAGAAGGCCACAGCGCGCAGCACGGCGGCCAGGATCTCCTCGATGTGGCTCGACACGCGCGGCCACGCGCCGAGGATTGTCGCTCGCAGCGTTTCAAGCGCCTGACTCAGCACGTCGACGTGGATGCTGTCGAACGACGCGATCAGCACCTTGAGCAGCGGCTGCAAGTATCGAACGAGCTGCAGGCTGTGTGGCGCGCCGATACGCTCGACTATCGGCCGCATGCGCTTGAGTAGAACAGCGCGCACAGCCACGTCGTTGCTCAGGCTCGCGGCGGTGAGCAGCCGCGGCATGAACTGGTCGAAGAAGCGCGGCTCGCCGGGCGGAGAGACCTTGGCGAGTGTCTCGGCTAAACACGCGAGTAGGCAGTCGAGCGTCGCGGGCTGGCGCGTCGTGATTCCTACACGCAGAACCTCAAGCAGCACGTCGCGGTACCAGCGCACCTCGGAGTCGCTCGCATCGTGGATGAGCCGGCGCAATAGCTTGGCACCGACGTACTGCGTCTCGTCGCGAAGGTCGTCCACGAGCGGAAAGGCGAGCGCGAGCAGTCGGCCGAACGCGTCGCCGTCTGCGGCGCGCACAGTCGACGGAGCCGCCTGCTCAACGACCCAGAGCAGCACGTGCTTGCGGATGTCGCGCGGTTCGACCCACTGCTCCTTGCTCTCACCTTGGCTGATGACCGCCGCGATTGGCGTCAAGTAGGTCGACAGCACGAGAGAGCGGTCGTTAACGCGCAGCGCAGAGCTGCAGGCCTCCAGCGCGCGGTCCGCGAGGGATGTGCTGCGCATCAGACTGCTTGCCGGTAGTCGCCCGCACGCCACGAAGCAGCTTGCGGCGCTCACGAACGGAACCCAGCGCGAGAGTTGGCCGGCGTCAGCGAACTGCTCGAGCGTCGCCACGCGCGCCGCGAACGCCGCGACGGGCTCGAGGAGCTCGCAAAGCGCGTCATCCAGCAGCAGAAAGCGCGTCGCGTCCTCTGTGGGTCCAGCGACCGCCGATACGCAGCGCATTACGAGCCGGCAAAGCTCCTTGACGACACGCAGCCCCTGGCGGTAGGCGTCGACGAACTCGCTCGTGCTGGCGGCTGAGAGGAGCGGCGCGAGGCACGCTGCGCGATCTAAGAGCGCGAGCGCGGCGCCTCGGTCCTCCGGGTCCTGTGGCGCCGTTAGCGCGCCGGCTAGCTGCTCCAGGACGGACGCATCGAGCGCGTCCAGGGCCGCCGAGAGCGTGACCATGTCGGCTGGCGAGGGTGTCACTGGCATCGAAATTGGAGCTCAAGCTGGTATAGCCAATGGATATTGTCCGATCAGTTTGTATTAGCCAATCATACACCAAGGTAATGGCGATCGGCCCTAAATAAGCGCCAATGACGCCCTAACGTCGCTCGCCTCAAGCGTCCAGCAGCCACTTGGTGACCGAGAAGCTGCCGGTCGGCGCGATCCGCCGCGGCGCGTCCAGGATGCGCGGCAGCCCGACGCTCTTGTCGCTGGCGGCGCGGCTTAGCGGCGCGTCCGAGCGCACCGCAAACAGCATGCGCTGACTGGCGCCGTCGCCATCACCGTCGCCCTTGAAGATGCCGCGCTGCAGCGCCAGCGGCTTCTGCAGCTCGCCGCGCGCGCGCAGCAGCTCCGTGCGGTTGCGCACGCGCCGGAACTCGAGCGTCTGTGTCGGGTCCTCGGGCGGCTCTGGCACTGCGAGCTGCGCCAGGCATCCCGAGACACCCGCGGACGACTTGAGCTGCAGCACGCGCTCCTTGGACCGCAGGCGGTTCAGGTCCTTGGCGAACGTCGCGCTTCCCGCGATCTGCTCGGCTACCTGCGCCGGCGACTTGCTCCCGAACGAGTCGTCCAGCAGCCGCAGCCGCCCTTCGTTGCGCTCCACGAGCTCCCGTGCCATCAAGCGGCGGCCCTCGAGCTGCTGGTGCTGGCGAGAGTCGCCCTCGCTCGACAGCTCTTGCAGGCGCAAGTGCAGCCGCATCTCGTCCCCGTCGACGACGCCGTCTCCGTCAATATCGATGGCGCCGTACGTGTTGACCGCCACGTCACTCACGCCGGGGCGAGCGACCGGGCTCTCGTCCTCCGAGAGGAACTGCGGAGCGACTTTCTTGGGCTGCAGCTCCGGCAGAGGGAACTTGGAGAACAGCGGGTCGCACACCTTGCGCGACGTCTCGACCCACGTCTGACGCGGGCGATCGCCGCCCTGCTCCTCGTCCCCGCGGTCCCACGACGCGCGGATGCAGCCGCGCGCCTGCTGCGACGACCGGATGGAGCGCTGCCGCTCCACGCCCTCCAGGTACGCCATGAGCTTCTTGAAGTTCCGGTGGCCGGCGATGTACTCGGCGCTCTGCTCGTCGTCCTTGCCCGTGAAAGTGGCTCCGTAGCGCCACAGGTGTCCATGGTTGCGCTCGACGAACTCTTTGGCGAGCAGCAGGCGGCCCGCGCGCTGGCGCATGCTCGCCATGTCCGCGTCGCTGAGCTCGCTGGCCGGCGGTGCACCAGGCTCGCGCGCGCGCCGGGCGATCATGGCGTCCAGAAACCTGGCCAGGCGCATCTCGCGCGCGTCGACCACGCCGTCGCCATCGATGTCATACCCGCCGAGGTCCGGTGTGGCTCGGCCGCCCGTCCGGCCGTCAAGGCGCGCGGTCGGCTCAGTCCGCGTCGGGAGCGCGGCGCCGCTCGAGAGCGAGCGCGGCAGCTCCCGTGGCTTGGCCAACGCCGGCGACGCGGCGCCAGGCAGCACGTCCGAGACGTCCGCACCGAGGTACCTCCAGCGCGCCTTGGCGTTCGAGTTGCCGCTCTGCAGCTTGCGGATGCGCCTGCCCTTGCCGCGGCCGTCGCAGCCGCTCATGGCGTCCGCGGCGTTGCTTGCTCGCGTTGCGTTGCACGCGCGCGCGCGCGGGAGACGCGCTGGGCTGCCGCCGTTCGCCTTGCGTGATCGGCGTCGACTCGACAAGACAGGCTTCAAGCTCTCCGCGTCTTGCATACTCACTCGCGTGCTGTAGCGGCCGCCATGACGTTCTTGTCGGCGCCGCCCCTTCCCCACCGGAAGACCACCGCCGGCGTCTTGCCGTCGTATCTTTGGGTCAACGTGCACTGGAGCAAGCAAGCGCGTAGTGGCCTCGCTTGCTAGCTGCGCGCGGCCTGCGCGCCTGCGCGTGAGCCATGCCGACCGAAATAGCCGTTGGCTGGCTGGTCAGTCCCGGCGGAACTGGCAGTTTGTATGCAGACAGCTCTCCAAGATCCAAGCAACGAACGAGCCAGCATCGTGTCTCTGACTCTGACCAGATCAGAAGAACAGAGCCATCACTCGGCTGATAGGAGACGTTGTATGGGCGGGCGAATAGATATGCTGCGGACATTGAAGTTGAGAGGGTACGACACGCGTACCCTTGAGTAACCATCAGGGTACGCTTCGACGCCGACCAATCTCGTGTCTATGACACACGCGACGGAGCGGAAAGCGCTGAAACACGCGACATGACGGGGAAACGTCACAATCGTCCTTGTTGAAGCATAGTGTTGGTCGTGCAGTACCGTCGCGAGCTCTCCTGTTGGTCTTGCTTGATTTGCTTCGCTCTTGTGGGTTGGGTGCCGCCTGCCTCGCCGGTGCTAGTGCTGCAAGCCTATCCCTCGTCGTGGCTGGCCAAGCACAAACGGGTGCCTGCGGTGGCAGCGGCGGCTCTCGAAGAGGAGGCAAGCCGATGCGCGCTCCTCATGCGCCATGGCCGGTGGTGGGTCCGTTCACTATTGCCTGTCAATCGATCACCAACAGCAGCAGCGGCAGCAGCAGCGGCGGCGGCATAGGCAGTAGTCGACCGTCGTACCCGTACTTCTGGATGGTAAAACGAGCGGATGCGTGCGTGGCTCTGTGCTTGCACTTGAGTGCACCCCCCAGCAATCGCAGCAGGTGTCCAGGCGGACCACCGACCAGGCGGAAACGATCCGCAGCGCCGCAATGTTCACGCCCGCAGGCAAAGCTTCTGTTGGCCCTCGCGTGTCAGGCGAGATTCTGCAGCGCCTGCCCGCGCTCGAGCCTGCCCGCGTTGAAGTCGTTGCCGGATTTGACGGTTGGTAGGACGGACACTTAGTCGAGAGGAGGCTGCGACTCGAACTCATACAAAACCAAATTCAACCCGGAACCTATGCGAAGAAACACCTACCCCGGACCCGCTCTTTGGCGCCTCGCGATTCATGCGACGCGCGCGCGTCATCGGGGTACGCTCACCGCCGCCCAACCGCGTGCGGCGCAAGGAAAAGAAACGCGTGACGCGCCGGAGTCTCCCGCTGGGCGACTAGACGCGCAGAAAACGGTCGCCCGCGGACTTACAAACCGCAAGATAAACTGTCAACGCACGCGCGCCTCGTCACGATTCCGTCGCGCGTGCCCGACCCCTCGCACCATCCAGACACTCCTATTGCCACCGACGGCTACTGCCACCAGCAGCTCAATCGGCGCTGTTGCAGTGCACTCGCGCCGCGGCCGCGGCCGCCGTCGCCATTGCCATCGGCTCGCGCAGCGACCGCTGCCCCGGATCGCTCACTTTGCAATTGGCATTCGCCTGCGCAGCTCAACTACTTCTCGAGGCAACCCTTCGGTCCCGTCCCGTCGTCTTCTCCTTCCCCCTAGGCAAGACTAGCAAGCACGATGGCGCAGCACGAGACCACGACCGCGGCGCTGAACCTCGGCGCGCTCGGCATCGAGAACGGCTGCAAGGTGTTCCACAACCTGACGTACGAGCAGCTGGCGGACCACGAGCGGCGCTTCCAGGAGGGCACGTTCGTGAAGAACGGCACGTTCGCGGTGGACACTGGCAAGTTCACGGGCCGCTCGCCCAAGGACAAGTTCATCGTGAAGCAGGCGCCGTCGGAGGAGCACGTGTGGTGGGGCTCGATCAACCAGCCGGCGAAGCCGGAGGTGTTCGACGTGCTGCTGGCCAAGACGGTCAAGTACTTCGGCACGGTCGACCGCATGTACGTGTTCGACGGCTACTGCGGCGTGAACGAGAAGTCGCGCCTGAAGGTCCGCATCATCACGGAGCTGGCGTGGCAGCACCACTTCGTGACGAACATGTTCATCCGCCCTGAGTTCAGCGAGATCGCGTCGAACTTCACGGCTGACTTCACGATCATCAACGCGTGCAAGATCGTGGACGAGGACTGGCAGGCGCACGGCCTGCACTCGGAGGTGTTCGTCATCTTCAACATCGAGAAGCACCTGGCCATCATCGGCGGCACGTTCTACGGCGGCGAGATGAAGAAGGGCATCTTCTCGATGATGAACTACTACCTGCCGCTGAACGGCGTCATGGCGATGCACGCGTCGGCCAACATTGGCCGCGCGGGCGACACGGCCGTCTTCTTCGGTCTGTCGGGCACGGGCAAGACGACGCTGTCGGCCGACCCGAAGCGCGAGCTGATCGGCGACGACGAGCACGGCTGGGACGACGAGGGCGTGTTCAACTTCGAGGGCGGCTGCTACGCCAAGACGATCGACCTGAGCGCGGAGAACGAGCCCGACATCTTCAACGCGATCCGCCCGAACGCCATGCTCGAGAACGTCTGGATCGACGAGAACAACGAGCCGGACTACTTCAACTCTAGCAAGACGGAGAACGGCCGCGTGTCGTACCCGATCTACCACATCCCGCACCACCAGCCGGGCTCCAAGGGCAACCACCCGAACGCCGTCATCTTCCTGACGTGCGACGCGTACGGTGTGCTGCCGCCCGTGGCGCGCCTCACGCCTGGCCAGGCGCAGTACCACTTCCTGTCTGGCTACACGGCCAAGGTGGCGGGCACGGAGCGCGGCATCACGGAGCCGCAGGCGACGTTCTCGACGTGCTTCGGCGCCGCCTTCATGACGCTGCACCCGACCAAGTACGCCGACCTGCTCAAGAAGAAGCTGGAGGAGCACAACACGCATGTGTTCCTCATCAACACGGGCTGGAGCGGCGGCGCCTACGGCGTCGGCAAGCGCATGAAGCTCGCCTTCACGCGCAAGTGCGTGGACGCTGTGCTCGACGGCAGCATCAACAGTGCGTCGTTTGTGCAGGACCCGCTGTTCGGCTTCGAGATCCCCACGACGGTCGAGGGCGTGCCGTCGGAGATCCTCATCCCGAAGAACTCGTGGGCCGACAAGGCGGCCTTCGACGCCACGGCGCTCAAGCTCGCCAACTCGTTCAAGGAGAACTTCAAGCAGTTCATTGTGCCTGGCAACGACCTGTCGGTGCACGGCCCGCGCGTCTAGGCGTTCACCAGCGTCGATGGCGGCGGCGGGGACGCGGGGGAAGAGCGAGGCGACCGACGGCTGTGCGGCCATGGCCAGACCGCTGGGAGCTGGCCCAAGGGCCGTGGCGTGACGCTCGAGCTGCGCGATGAGCGCTCTGATGGATGCTGGTGCTGTCCTCGACCGACTTTCCCCGTGCGCCTCTATATGTCTCTCCTTGGCATTCGTGAACTACTTGGGCTCGCAAAGAGTCGATAATACAATCGCAAAACCAAAGCCTGCGGTCCGCGTTGCGTCTGGGAGTCGCTCGGTCGAGTTCCTCTCGATTGTGAATGGCAAGGCGCGGCTGCTGTCGCCTCAAGGCGCTTACTTCTCGTGTCTTGATAGGTTTCCTCTGCTTACAGCCTCCTCTCTCCCTCTCCCTCACTCTATCGCTCACCGGTGTCGACGCTCGGGGATTTGCGCAGCGCCTCCCACGTCGGTCCGCTCAGGTATCTCACCTCGGACAGCTCGCTCACTGCGACTTGTTGGACGGCGCCGTCCCCAACCACCAGGCTGGAAAACCTGACGCTCGGTTCGGAGGCGCCATCGCCTGCCGAGAGCACCCGCATCTCGAACTCCACGCCAGCGTCCGTGTCTGCCGTGACCACTCGGCCGCACTGCCAGGCGCTCAACACCGGTTGCCACGTCTCCATGCACAGCCGCAGCGTCTTGAACGCGACCACGTCATTCTGCTGGAAGCTCGAGGCGCTCAGGTCTCCGGCAGGAGACGAGGGATACGTCGCTAGCAGCGCGGTTATGTCCTAAGCACACAAAGCACCGAGGGGTTAGAGCGCTCGCTTACAGAGAGAAGAGAGACGCAGGCAACATGGCGTACGCACCGCTGTGCTCGTCTTGGCCGCGTCCAACGGCTGGTCGAATAGAACCGAAGCCACGACCTCGTACGGCCGTTTCCACACCTCCTCTCGCTTCGTCGTGGACTTCTTTCGCCGCGGACCAGCGTCACCGGCATCTCCTTCTGGTTCTCGGCGTCGCCGATGGCCCGTATTCTTCTCTCCGTTCCCGAGACGAGAGAGACTACCGTCCGCTTCCATGGAACCTGGACCATCCAGCGCCGGAGGTCCATATCTCTCGAGACCGGTGCGGGATTGCTTGTGATCGGACGGACTGGTCTCCAGGCGATTCCCCTCTCCGCTCGCGCTGTCGAAGCGTACATGCGCTCTCGGCGGCGGGAAGCGCGTTCGGACCTCCCGCGACGGCGCAGCTGCCAGCGGAGCACTTGTAGACTCTGATACGGCCGCGTTAGCCTCTCCGGCACTTGTCGAAGGAGTGGTGGCGGTGTCGGAATCTCCGCGAGCTTCCGCTTTGGCGTCTCCGTGTCGGTCTCTCCGGCGCCGCCGCTGCCGCCGGCGTCGGCGACGCGGCTGGTGCTCGTCACTGCCGCCGTCACCTGCAGGTGTTCCCGGCTGACTCAGCTGTACGTCTGTACCCCGAGACTGCGAGCCACTGGGTAGCGGTTTCACTGGCGCTGCCTTCTTCTTGGTCTCTCCGTTCGTCGACGTCGTGTCTTGGTCACTTGACGACGTGCTGCTGCTGCTGCTGTCGCTACTACTGTCGCTGCTGCTGTCGCTGCTGCTGTCGCTGCTACTACTGCTACTATCGCTACTGTCGCTGCTGGAGGTGCTCGACTTGCCGGCCTTCTGCGTACACGCCTTCTTGCGCTTGATCTTCCCCACCGCCGTCTTCCCTGAGTGGAGCGCCGTGCTCGTCGTACCCCTGCGCCGAACCGACGGCCGTTGGGACCGGAGATGCCGCATCATCCTACGCAGATCCTCTTCTCCTGTGTTCACCTCCTCCTCGGCGTCCGCGGACGACGGTGACGGCGACAGAGGAATCGACAGGCTCTCCGAGTCCTCGGTGTGTCTGATCGATGGGAGACCAAAGCGCCGCCTGCTCGTCCGCAAAGGCTCCGTTGATACCGCGCACTGCACCGTGACGACGTCGTTGTCGCGTACGATGAAGATTTCCTGGTTCGCCGGCACGTGCAGCCCGTCGATGGCCAGGTCGAGCCCCGCGGGGCATCGCGCGGACAGATCGAACTCCTGCGTCAGCGCGTACGCCAGGTCGCCCACGATGCGCGCGGTACTCGGTACGAGGAACCAGCAGCCGGAGAACCCGCGGTGCCGCAGCACGTGACGCGCCACCTCGTCCACGAAAAGCACGCGCACGCGCACGCGCACGCCGGCCGGTTGGAAGCCCGCCATCGCCATCGCCATCGCCGCCTTGGATGGAGCGTTTGATCCGCTCGACGGAGCCCTTCGTTCCGAAAACAGGCGCCAAGAGTTGGACGAGGAAAGTTTTATCCAATCGCATCGCGGATGAAGAGTGACAAAGGACCGTATACACTGGAATAGAAGTCCCCATTCTCCGTGTAGTTAATTGGTTGAAAAGAAACACAAACCATCACTCCTGCCGTGAATGCGCGATCCTGGTTGTGTCGGTTGACGACCGACATGCATGCAAATCGCGAGCGGCTACGCCGGCGCCAAGCAGCCGCGGGTCATTCCTCCTCTCGCTCGCCCGCGTCCCTCGAGTCCCGCGCCGCCAGCATCATGAACCGCGTCGAGCGCCTGCACGCGCAGGTCTCGGCGGCGCGCGCGTCGGTTGCCGACGTGTTCCTGACGCCAGCGAGCGACGCACCAGGGCTCGACCCACGCGCGTATGCCGAGGTGCTGACGCCCGCCGCCGTCGCGTTCGTCGCGGACATGGCCGTCGCGTTCCGCGCGGATGTGAGCGAAATGCTTGGTGCGCGCCAGGCGCGGCGGCTGCGCGTGGAGCAGCAGGGTTGGCGGCCGGACTTTCTACCCGAGACGCGCGCGATCCGCGAGGACGACTCGTGGACGATCGACGCCGTACCCGCGGCGCTGCGCGACCGGCGCGTCGACGTCGGCGACGTCTCCCCGGCCGACGCGGCGCTGTTTCTGCGTGCGCTCCATTCTGGCGC
The DNA here is from genome assembly GCA_023338135.1 of Phytopythium kandeliae. Classification (NCBI taxonomy): domain Eukaryota; phylum Oomycota; class Peronosporomycetes; order Pythiales; family Pythiaceae; genus Phytopythium; species Phytopythium kandeliae. Next base: position 38,774 of record JAADYC010000002.1, on the reverse strand, counting down.
TCAGGTCGGTGCGGGCACCGCCTTCTTCCGCTCTAGACGATGATCGACTGATGGACGGAACGAACGAACGCACGAGCGAGCGAGCGACTGATTGCCTGGCTGGCTGACTAAATGGCTGAATGACTGAATGAATGGCAGGGCGTGCAAGTGGACTTTGACGACGGCCACTGCCCGACATGGAGGAACACGGTGCAGGGCCACAAGAACCTCATGGATGCCGCGCGCGGCTGCCTACACGCGCCGTCGGTCGCCGTGGAGTCTTCCTCCAGCCCGGCGCTGCTGCTCGTTCGCCCGCGCGCCTGGAACATGGACGAACTGGTGCGCATCCACCGACGCCTTCGACGCTGACATTACGCTAACGCCACCGCTACCGCGTGCATCGGCGGGCGGCCGCAGAACATGCTCGTGGACGGCCAGGTCGTGCCTGGCGCCATCGTGGACTTTGCGCTCCACGTCTTCCACAAGTACGCATGGCCGCCACTTGGTGCTCTCGGTCTAACCCTGTCCCTCCTCCGTGTCTAACCCCGGTCGCGCGTCCCGACGCGGGTGGCAGCGGCGCGCTGCTGTTCGAGCAGGCCCGCGGGCCGTTCCTGTACCTGTCCAAGCTCGAGGGCCACCGCGAGGCGGCGCTCTGGGCCCGCATCTTCGCGTTCGCCGAGGCGCGGCTGGGCCTCCCGCGCGGCGCCATCCGCGCGACGGTGCTCATCGAGAGCATCTTCGCCGCCTTCGAGATGGACGAGGTGCTCTTCGCGCTGCGCCACCACTCGGCCGGGCTCAACTGCGGCGTGTGGGACTACACGGCGTCGCTCGCCGTCGCCTTCCGCCACGCGCCGGCCTTCGTGCTGCCCGACCGCCAGCGCTACGTCTCCATGACGCGCGCCACCTTCCTGCGCAGCTACATGGCGCTGCTCATCGCGACCTGCCGGCGCCGCGCGGCCCCGGCCACGACCGGCATGGTGCCGCTTGTGCTCGCGCAGCTCCCGGCCGACGTCTCGCCGGCCGCCGCCGTGCGCCAGGCCGCCGACGCCAAGCGCGCCGAGGCGCTCGCCGGCGCGGACGGTGCGCTCGTGTTCGACCTGGCGCTCGTCGCGCCTGTCCAACAGGTCTTCGACGAGGTCCGCAGGTCGCCGGCGCCGGTGCCGCCGCTCGGCGCTGTCGACGCGGCGGCGGTGCGCGCCGAGCTGCTGTCGGCGCCGCGCGGCGCGGTCTGGCGCCGCTCGGTCGCCTTCAACCTGCGCGTGGCGCTCGCCTACGTGCTCGCGTGGCTCTCGGGCCGCGGCACGGCCGTGGTCGACGGCTGCGTCGAGGACTCGGCCACGGCCGAGATCGCGCGCGCGCAGCTGTGGCAGTGGGTCTACCACCGCACGCCGCTCGCAGCCGACGACCACGGCGACGACCACGGCGACGACCGCGCCGGAGACCGCACCGGAGACGGAGCGGGAGGTGTGGTGACGGCTCGGATGGTGCGCGCCATGCTGGACGCGGTGGCGCGCGCCGACGAGTTCGCGCGCTGCCACTCGCGCGCCAAGCTGGACGCGGCGCGCGCGCTCGTCGCGCAGCTGGCGACCGCGCGGACGCCGCCGGCGTTCCTCACGACCTTTTTGCTCGAGCAGCAGGCGCTCGGCGCCTCGCTCGCCGCCTAACGCGCCATCGACGTACGCGCCGGCGATGGACCGGCGGGCAACGGACCGACCGCGTTCGTGACTTACTGACTGGTAGCGAATGAATGCTAGGACAAGGTGTCCATGTCCATGGCGCCGGCGGCCGCGCGCTCCACGACCTCGTAGCCCTTGCCCGAAGGCGGGAGCGGGTCGCAACCGGCCGCATCTCGCGCCGGCGACTTGTCTGCAAAGCTGCGGACGACGAGGTCGCGGTCCATGATGCGCGCGAGCTCGTCGTCCGGGATGCCGCCGCTCTCGACGCCGTCGCGCAGCACCACGTCGTCGCGCAGCAGCAGCTCGAGCTCGGCGTTCGTGACGGCCTTGGGCCTCGCGGTCTCCTCGCCCTCGCCCTCGTCCTCTTCTTGGACGCCTCGGACCGGACCGCCGTCGCGGCCGCGCTTGGCCAGTGCGGCGGCGCCGACCTGCTGCCTGAAGCGGCCGCGCTGGATGACGACGCGCTCGAGCTTGCGCTTGTCGAGCGCGCGCTGCAGCATGCGGTTCTCGAACGAGTTCTCCGTCACGAGCCGGTAGACGACCACGTGCTGCGTCTGCCCGATGCGGTGCGCGCGGTCCTGCGCCTGGTTGTCCTGCTGCGGGTTCCAGTCCGAGTCGAAGAAGATGACCGTGTCGGCCGCCACGAGGTTGATGCCGAGCCCGCCGGCGCGCGTCGACAGCAGGAAGCAAAACACGTCGCCGTCCGCGGCGCCGTCCGCGACCCCGTTGAAGGCGTCGACCTGCTGCTGGCGCGCGGCCAGCGCTGTGCCGCCGTCCAGGCGGCAGTGCGAGAGCCCGCGCAGGTCGAGAAAGTCCTCGAGGATATCGAGCACGCGCGTCATCTGACTGAAGATGAGCACCTTGTGGCCGTCGCGCCGCAGCGCGCGCAGCATGCGGTCGAGCACCACGAGCTTGCCCGAGGCCTGGACGAGCCGCTCGTCCGTCTCGAGCTGCCCCTCGGCGTCCACCGGCTCGTCGAAGAGGAACGGGTGGTTGCAGCACTTGCGCAGCTGCATGGCGCGGTTGCGCAGGCTCGAGGTGCTCACGCCCGCGCGCATGGCGCGGAAGCGCTCGCGGCCGTGCTTGGCCTCGAGCGCCGCCTCGAGCTCGCGGCGCTGCACGAGCGCGTAGTACTCGCGCTGCAGCGGCGCCATGGGGCAGTAGACGAGCAGCTCCGTCTTGGTCGGCAGGTCGCGCACGGCGTCCGTCTTGAGCCGGCGCAGCAGAAAGGGCCGCAGGATCTCGTGCAGCTTGGACACGACCTCGGCGCGCTTGGCGCCAGAGAGCAGCGCCTGCTGCGCGTGGTCCGGGTGCGCCGCCGTCGTGTTGACGGCCGCGAAGGAGAACCAGCTCTCGAAGAGCTCGAGGTCGTCGAAGACGTCGGGTAGGATGAAGTTGAGCAGCGACCAGAGCTCCGTCAGGTTGTTCTGCAGCGGCGTGCCCGTGAGCAGCAGCCGGTTCTCCGACCGCGCGCGCTTGAGCTCGCGCACGAGCTTGCAGTCCATGTTCTTGAGCCGGTGGCCCTCGTCGATCACCACGTACTTCCAGACGAACCCGAGGCTCGAGAAGCTCTTGGCGTCCTGCATGATCATCTCGTACGACGTGATGACCACGGGGAAGTCCGGCTCCGCGCGTCGCGACTTGTGCAGCTGCGTCGCGCGCAGCCGCCGCCGCGCCGCCTTGGGTCCGTGGTACACGACCACGTTGATGCTCGGCGCCCACTTGCGGAACTCGTTGGCCCAATTCATGACCGTTGACAGCGGCGCCGCGATGAGGAACGGCCCGCGCACGCCCTGCGCCTTGAGGTGCGCCAGCAGCCCGATCACCTGGATGGTCTTGCCGAGACCCATCTCGTCCGCCAAGATCCCGTTCAGCCCGTTCTCGAACAGGTTGCACAGCCAGCGGATGCCCTCGAGCTGGTAGTCGCGCAGCGTGCCGCCCGTGAGCAGCTTGGGCTGAGCGAACGCCGCGCGCGGCCGCTGAGCGCGCGCCTCGGCCTCACGTTGCGCCTGGTCCAGCTTGGCCGCGCCATCGCCGCTCGGCTTGCTCTTCTTGCGGCCCCGCGCGCGCTTGGCGCCGCCGCGCGCGCGCTTGCGGGATGCGCCAGCCGCCGCTGTCTCCTCCTCTTCCTCTTCCTCCTCCTCCTCCCTCGCGGCGGACGCCTCGCCGACCGCAGTGGCGCTCGCCATGTTGGAGAAGAGGAAGGTCGAGTACAGACCCGCCTTCTCCAGCAGGGTGTCCAGCTTGGACAACTTGGTGCTCGCGTCTACGTCGGCGGCGGTGCTCGCGGCTCTCGCCAGCGCCGCGGCCTCCTCCTTCTCGCGGCGCGCGCGCTCCTCGTCCTCGATTTTCTGCATGGTCAGCAGCGCCGACGCGTCGAACTCATCGCTCTTGTCGGGGAAGGCGCTCGCCACCATGGCCACTCGGCGCGCAAGCGGCGGCGGAACGACAGAGCGGCGGAACGGCAGCGGCTTGCGCGCGCCTTGGCGTCGCGGGAAGTGAGGCGCCAAGCGATCGCAGCTGATGGCAGCAACTGCGAGCTGGCGCGCCAACTCGCGCGTTTTCGATGGCGGCGAGGCGCGAACGATTCTGATAGGATGAAAATCGGTATTAAGGCGTGACCATTGGCTACCAAGGACTTTTGCGATGTACTTCAGTACCTAGGAGGCAGCACGACCAACCAACCAACTGATTTGAGATGGGTGTAGCCATCCGTCAGGAGCTCCTCGCGGCGGCGGTCGCGGCTATCTTGAAGCGCCGCACCATCACACTCTGGCGACGGCCAGCGGCCCAACGAACGGCGGCATCGATCTCACCATGCATGTCCGTTGGTCACTCCTCGCGCTCGCTCTGCTGCTGACGACGACAACGCGCGGCGCGGCCGAGCCGGAGCGGCAGACGTGCGGCGCAGGGGGCGACGAGGACGACCCGACCGCGATCGACGCGTCGCTGCTGCCCGACTTCTGGGACGCACAGCATGTGCGACTGCAGTGCGTCGCTGGACCCTCTCGTCGCCGGGCTCACTCGAGTGTGTGTTGCGTCCGAGCAGGCCAAGGACGTCCCAGGGGCCGTGGACCCGCGGATCGCGACCAACGCGGCGGACGAGCCGCTCGACCAGCTCATCAAGGTCACAGACCGGCGGCATCGCCACCCCGTGTTCGCGTCCATGTGCTCCATCGCGTTCCTCGTCGCCATCGTGATCGCCATCGTCGCGTGCACGCAGTCGTAGCCACCGATCGCCTCTTTCATTCAAGGGGGCAGCGCAAACGCAGTCAAAGCCACACTTTACCTATACGTGGTCGTCGCAATTCGGAGCGCACCACTCGCCAACATTCACATGTGGCGCGCCAAATGCCCAGAGGACTCACGACTCGCCCTCGCTGACGCCCGTGCTCGTGAGCCGCTCCTGCAGCTCGTGGTTGATTGTCATCATACGCAGGCGCTGCAGCTCCTCCTCAAGGATGAACGCCTGCTTGCGCTCGGCGATGTATCGCGATTCGAGCTGCGCGCACCGGCGTCGAAGCTCGTCGTTCTCTTCCGACAAACAGTCGATCTCGAGCCCGCGCAGGTTCCCATCCTGCTCCGACTGGCTCAGCAGCGTCTGCAGCGACTCGTTGGTGCGCGACAGCGTGTCCAGCTGCATGTACAGTTCCCTCTGTGTCGACATAGCATCGGGCACACAGCAAGGTCGCTTCAGTCTCCATGCATCAGACTCTGGACACCATGCATGCAACTCGGCGCCACTTACCGCCTCTTCGTCCCTGGCATCGCTACATTGCCGACGCCAGCGCACCGCAGTCAATACCGGGTCAGTCACCGCGCCGAGATCCGCCAATCGACAGCAGCTACGCACCCCTGGGTGTTGACGCGCTTGAGCTCGCTCAGCTGCATGGGGATCGTCAAGAGCTGTTGCTGCTGCTCGTGCAGAACGGCGATGATTTGCTTCAGGTCGTGCTGCTGACGGATCAACGACGCGATCGTCTGCTGCTGCTGCAGGAACTGCGCGGCAGAGATCGTGATGGTGCTTGGCATCGCGCCAACACTCTGTCCGACGTCCGCACTCACTGAATACTGTTGCTGCTGTCCCGGACGCACCGGCGCACTCGCATCGCCGCCCACAAAGTACGAGGCACTCGAACGGGATGCGGATAACGCCGGGCTCACGGGGACCGTCTTCGCCAGCGGAGACTGCGCCGGGACAGCCGCAGTCGGCGCCAACGCCTCCTGCTGGGGCAACACCGACAGCATCGCTGCGTTGCTGGGGATTTGCGACGAGACCGGCCGCGCCACCGGCTCGCTTGACTTGCGGCCGAGCAGAGGGATGCGCGCGCCGTACGCACCAGAGTCCGAGTCGCCGTTGCGGCCGCTGACGACCCTACCAGCGCTCATATCAACGCTGCAAGACCGCATGGGGCTATCGCTGTGCAGACGCGAGCGCCGGGGGGCGTGTGGCTCCCTCAGCCGCGTCATGGACCGCGCCGCGCGGTAGTGGTGCTTGTCCGCCGCTCCCTTCTTGGAGCTCGTGGTCGCTGCCGTGAAGCTGCGCGTGAAGCGCGCCGTCTGGGTCGGCGTCCCGTCCAGCTGGGGTGCGAACGAGCGCAATGTGGAGAGCGTCAAACGCGCGGAACCGAAGCAAGCCGAGAGGCATCCGAACGCGGCTGTACCTCGTCCGGCGCTTTGCGACCCGTCGGCGAGTCCGACGCAAGCTCGATAATCGTGAAGCGTCCCTTCCGCCGGATGCTACAGCCGCGAGCATCAAGAAGCGCAGTTGTCAGCGCCTACCAGGAGTCAAGCACAGTGATGCTCTCGGTGATTCGCGCCGTACCGCCGGTCGACCGCGCGCTTGTACTGCGCCTGGCGCTCAGGTGACGACTCGTCCTGGGACGAGGACTCTATCGCGGCCACGGTCGAGTCCGCCTGCGGCTGCTACCTCGTCTGTCCGTCAGCTCGACTGCTCCGTTCTCATCATCACGCTCGCGGCGATACTAGCGCGGCAGTGCAAGGTCTAGTGGCGGACCCACCTGCGGCGCGGGCGGCTCCTCAACCGCTGCAGGACCGACCGGCACGTCGTTGTTGGAATCGTTGGAAAGCGGCGCAGCCGGCGGAGGTGCGGCCGGCGGAGACGCAGCCCCGGACGCGGCCTCGACCTCCTCAGGACTGCGTGGACTCTTGCCCTCGCTCACTTCCGGCTCCGGGGACGGGTCGCCCTCGCGGTCGAACGCGGACACCGGTGGCGACAGCGGGGACCCGGGGACGATCTCCGTGATGGTGAAGCGTCCGCGCTGCTCCACGCGCGTGCTGCCGCGGCGCGCCGCCATGCTGCCTCCTCCCGCCGCTGGGTGATGATTCGCGAGTATGGCCCCCGCCTTTTTCTTGGGGAAAGCCAGGAGAGCGGACAGTCTTGAGATGTCTATACTCTCGGCTCTGAACAGATGTGTGGCGTGGGCCACACCACATCGCTGATATTACGAACAAAAGCAGCCGGTTGTGTGCCTATTGTGCACGCATGCGGAGCAAACTTCAACGCGGACAACCGCCTCCTTGCGGGCTGGCCGACCGGTCTGCCTGCCTACCTGCCTGCCTGCAATTAGACTGATGTACTGATATGCAGGCAGCAGCTAGTAGTGCCGGTCCTCCCACAGCTCGTTGGGGTGGATAGTCACGTCGAGACGCTCAGCGATCTCCCTCAGGTGCGAGTCGTCGCCCTCGTTCATGCCCTTGAACACGACAGCCACGATGTGTTCGTAGCGCCGCATGAGCATCTTGAGGTGGTGCGGTGTGTCGGGGATCACACGCTCGATAAGCACGGCCAGCACGAGGCAGATCTGGCACGACACGACGAACACCAGCACCTTGGTCATGGTGCCCATCGAGTCCTCGAACAGGTCCGACGTCCACAGGATCAGCGCGCAGTTCGTGCCCAGCGAAATGTACGTCATGACGCGCAGGATGTAGAACCACACGCCAATGTCCTTCGCCGGGTAAGGGAATGGCCGGCGGTGCACGTAGCACAGCTGCCATCGCCCACAAATCACAGCCAGCGTGAGGAGAGCGATCCAGCAAATAAATACGAAAAGCTCACCGACCCACCTTGACGGCGTCCACGTGGACCTCGAGCATATTGTTGAGCAGCGCCATGAGCGGCGCAAGCGGGAACGCGACCACGAAGAGGTTGATGAAGCCGTACTGGATGACCATCTCGTTGTAGTCCTCGAACGCCTCGTTGCTCTCGTACGGCACGAGCTTGGCCTGCTCCTCGATGTAGTTGTGGTTCGTCTTCCCCAGCGCCTTGCGCTCGCGGAACATCTGGAAGCGGTACTTGAGCGCCGGAATGACCACCTCGAGCGTGTTGCCCACGACGATGCGGATGAGGAAGAGCACGAGGAGCTGGTCGCGCAGCTCGAGCATGCAGTCGTCCTCGTACAGGCACGTGCCTTCGGCCGCGCGCTTGACGAACGCAATGTAGAAGAACGACGCGAATGAGTTGCAGAACTGGAACAGGAACACCTTGATCACGAGGTGGTTCTCGAACTCGCTCTCCGTCCGGTGGTTCTCCCACTCGTTCAACTTCTGAGCCACGCCGCGGTAGATGATATTGAGCACGAGGATCTGGACAGCGTTCGCTCCAGTCACGCACAGCGTCAGCGCGCTCTTGTACTTAACGTCGATGTTGTGTTCCCTCAGGTGGTCCGAGTTGTTGATCCAATGCTTGAGCAGAAAGAGTGCGAAGAGTGCGACGATCACGATCACGACCATGATGAGCACGACCAGGACGGACGTCGTCAGCGCTCGCTGGCGCCGCGCCTTGTTCTCGAACGTCATCTCCTCCTCGTCCGTCACCGGGTTGTAGCTCTTGGTGCCTCGGAACTGCGCGCGGAAGCGCGACGAGGCGTGGAAGCCGTTCAATCCCCATAGCGCGTCGAGGATGCCGTTCTTGCGCTTCCAGGCCTCCGAGAAGACGGACGACCAAATGACGACAAATGCCGCGAACGCGATCAAAATGTAGCCCTGGTTCTCGCCCGTCTCCACCTTCTTGCCTTCGAGGTACCCAAACGTGATGATGCCGGCGATGGTCGGGAAAATCAGCATCTTGGTGTAGAACTCGAGCCAGGCGAAGTAGATGGCGATCTTTTCGCCAAAGTAGTAGCGGATCTTATGCAGCGGCTGCGAGAACATCTTCCAGTTGAGCGCCCACGTGTGGCGCAGCTCGGCCAGCGCGGCGCGGTCGTGCAGCGCGAACATCTCGCCGACCAGGTACTTGGAGGCTTCGAGCGCGTTCGCGTTGATGTGGCGGCCGACGATGCCCGCGGCGAGGCGGATCCGGTCCTTCTGCGTGAACAGCGTCTCCTCCTTCTTGCCGCCCCATTGGATCGGGTACCGCCGGTAGTACGGCTGGAACATGGGCTCGTGACGGTAGTCCGCAAACGGCGCGAAGTACGTCATGGGGTCGTACGGAATGCTGAAGAGTCCTGTCCAGAACCGCCGCCACGGCGACGGCTTGTACAGACGAAAGCGGTCGTCCTCAATGAAAAGCCCATCCGCCTCCTCCGTGTGTCCCCACTCCTTGAGCGCCTTGTGCATGCGCGGGTGGAACTCCTCGCCGCACGAGACCAGCAGCGGGTCCATCTCCGGCGCGTCCGACCGCTCGCCCGGGGACCCGCGCGCCTTCTGCAGGTGGTCTATCGATTTCTGCCACTCGGATCGTCCGATCTCGCGCTGGAGCGCGCGTATCTTGTCCGTGTGCACGTTCGCGTCGAACGGGCGGTTGCTCACCTGCAGCAAGTAGTCCGAGCGATCCGCCTCGATGCGCAGGTCGTTGTCATCCGCCTTGATCGTCATGATGATCTGCGAGCGACACGAGCACATGAGTGAGTCGATCGGTTGTCCAAGCTAGGCCTACACTCAGGCGGATCTGCGCACACCTCATCGTCGTCGCAGCTGCGGAACATGCGCGTCGTGAGACCGCACGCAAGCTGCACGCGGCGCGCGATGGCTGTGGCGACCAATTCGCAGAAGCGCTGCTCGGTCACCGGCGCCCGCGAGCCGACGAAACGCTCGTATTCCTTCTCGAGCATCTGCTGTTCACTCACGAGCCGCTGCTGCTCGGCGCGCTCGCTGTGCTCGTACGTCGTATCCATGATGGTGTTCCGGCCCATGTCGTCCAGGTAGCAGCGCGCCGTGCGCAGCACGCGCAGGAACGGGTCGATCACGATCTTCTGCTCCTCACGGCTCTTGTCCGCGTCCTTGCCCGTGAGCAGGCGCACGAACGCGTCGACCGTGAAGTCATCCGGGTCCTTCTCCTCGCCGCCCGAGCGCAGCGGGAAGATCATGACCAGGTCGTAGTCGTACACCACGCTGCCCTCCTCGCCGATGGCCACGTGCGCGCCGTTGAGTCCCGAGAGCTTGCGCGAGCTGCGCGACGCGTCGTGCATCGCGCTGAACTCGAGCGCGACTGCCTGCGCATTTGCCGGCGACGTGAAGTAGTCGTACGAGTCGTCATTCGCGCGCGCCATGGCGCAAGCGAGCGAGCGAGCGCTTGGGCGGCGCGGCGCGGTGCGGTGCGGTGCGGTGCGGTGTGCGCGCGCCGCGGCGGGGTCAGTACTGGGCGGAAGGGGAGCGCGCGCCGGCTTCGACCGAGCGACCGACTGAGCGAGCGAGCGACCAAGCGACCGCGTGCGTCCGTCCGTCGCGGGGGGAAGAAACGGAATGGTGTGGCGAAGCTCAAGTGAGCGTCACGTAGAGTGGTGCGATGACTAAAATGGCGGGAGGCGTTGCACTGACGCGGGCTTGTTCTGACCACTTTGTGAATCCCTTGCTTTACCGACCTGGCGTGAATGTCTCATCCTTGATTGAATGCCTTGAGTGAGCGATAGAATGGGTGGTGGAAGGCAGTGAATCAGTCTGGGGCCGTAGAGCGAGGGAGATATCGACTCAGGTCGTGGAATTGTACCCGAGAATGACGCTTCACAGTGGCTCGGATTGGTGGAAACAGTGTTGCGTCGAGCGCTCTACATCGCGATGAAACGCTCCGGCTAATATAGTACTCGAACGGAGCAGCGTCCGTTGGGAAGAGCGAAACTTGCTCGAGAGTCTAAATTGATAATGGAACGGAGTGATGGCTTGCGACATGTGTCGACGCTACGCAATCTCAACACAACGCGGTTTGCTCCGCTGCCTGCCGTTGGATGCCGCACAAGCTGAACGCCTCGCGCGATGCAGAACGCCAAACAGCGAGAGGCTCGAAGAGATCCAGCGATCTGCTGCATGAGGCGGCCGACCCAGCGACTCGCCGACCGACCGACCGACCCAGCGACCGACCGAACCTGGTAAATCTGCAGTCTTCTTCATTCATTCATCGTCCGCGATGCAAACCGTCCTCGAGCAAGTGCGCAAGCTTTGCGTCATGCCGCCGCTCCATGGTGCAATCAAGTCGTACAAAGTATAGTATAGTTTGCCAAAGTGACGCACTTACCGCCGTGACGCGGACGGAGCAGTGGCCCTATAGCTTCTGCGCACGCGGTTCCCTCAAATCACACATACCTGCCAGCGCATCCGTTACAAACTGCCCACGTCGCGCATCCCGCGTCCGCTTCGGCTCCGCTAGAGCACTGTCGTCTCCAAGCCTCCACCTCCCTCCCTCCGCCATGAGCGCCGCCCCGCCGCCTGCCGACGACGACGGCGACGCCTTCGGCGCCTTCACGGCGGCCGAGCGGCTATCCGACCCGTACGCGGACGTGTATGGACTGCCCGCGGAGCAGCCGGCAGCCGTGTCGCCTCGCAGCCTCGCCGACCCGTTCGCCGACATCCTCGCGGCATCTGGCGGCGCGTCCTCGTCGTCGCCCGCCGTCGCGCCGCCCGCGTCCGGCCTCCTGTCGCCTCCGCCGGGATCTTCGGCAACAGCTTCGGCTCCGAGCGAGCCGGTGGTCGACGATTTGCTGTCATTCTCGCCGTTGGCCTCCTCGTCGGCGCCGCCGCCCTTCGTGGACTTCTTCGACGGCTTGGACGCCGACGTGTCGGCTGCGAGCGGACGCGGCGCCAGTTCGTTCAGCGCCTCTGTGCTCGGCTCGTCCTCTCTGGCAGACGCGCTGCCTCTCGTACCAGCGTCGGCGCCGGCTTCACTCCACGGATCATTCCAGCTCGACGCGCCGCCGGTGCTGGCGTCAGGACCGATTCCGGCCGGCGAGGACGACGACTGGACAGACTTTGTGGCAGCGGGTGGCGACGGCGAGGACCAAGACGCGGTGCATCTCCAAGAGCGGAGCAGCACGGCGCTGGACGCATCGACGAGCTCCCTCGGCGCGTTCGAGCTGCCGTCGCCGCAGTCGCTCGGCATTGCCGGCGTGGCGAGCGCCTCAGCCGAGCTGGACCCGAATATGTATTTCCTGAGCGCGCGCGTCTCGAGCGATGCGCTGGAAGCAGCAGAAAGCCGTGGCGCAGAGTCAGGAACAAGTGGCAAGCAAGACAAGGACGCCGATGCCTCCGACGATATCATCGCGCGAGCCAGCAGCAGCAATGACAAGGAGGAGGCGGATCTCTGGGGACCGCTCTCTCCCCAATCGAGCTCTCCTGGACCCACAGGTATTGAGAGCGCACCGCTAGCAGTGGCCGCGAGCGAGAGCAGCACCGCCAGTCGTGTCTTGGCGCTGGACCCATTCGCCTCGGCTCGCTCGTCGGCTTCGGACGCTGGTGCTCCGGCGTCGACCGATTCGAGCAGCGACTACTACAACCTGCTCGCTGGTATGACCTCGGACTTGGACACGCCGATCGAGTTCGCGCCCGTCGAGACCGCGTCCATCTCCGTCCCCACCGTCAACGACGACGGCGGCGCGTTTGGTGCGTTCTCGGCCGCGAGCGACGCCTTTGACGGAGCGGTCGACGCGCTCGGGGACTTTACCCCCGCATCGCTGGTTCCGTCACCCACGGAGGAAGATGGGGAGGAAAAGGAAGAGGAGGAGGAAGAGGAGGAAGAGGAGGAGGAGGAGGAGGAAGGAGAGGATGGCAAGGACACTCATGTCCTGCAGTCCGCGATGGACGCGTACGAGGTTCCATCTGCGGACGCTTCGGAGGTCGGAGTAGACGCGACGAGTGCACTCACGGATTCTTCCGGCGAGGACATCTCGGAGACTATCGACCATACTGTTCGTGACTCTCAGCACTCGAGCGACAGCTCGCCAAGCGGCCAAAGCGAGGATCTCGGAGACGACGCATTCGGAAGCTTTGCGCAGCGCGATGCGTCTCCAAAGCGTGCTGACGAAATCTCCGTGCCGATCGACTCACCCGATAGTTGTGCGCAGAGCTCGGTCGAGTCCGAAGGTTCCCAACGCGCGGACTCGCGCGCACTCGACGATGACTCTGGCGACTTTGGCGACTTTGGCGACTTTGGCTCCGCGTCGGGGCTCTCGTCGGGGTTATCAGCCGCTGAAGCCGCGCGCGCTTCGAGTGGTGACAGCGACGACGGCTTCGGCGACTTTGAGCACAGCGCGACGGTGGCGAGCGGCACTGTGGCCATCGCAGGCGACGACGTGGATGACTTTGGGGACTTTACGCAGAGCTCCGCGCCGACGTCCGGCGCCGTCGACGACGATGACTTTGGGGACTTCGGGCAGAGCTCAGCTTTCGACGACGGTAATAACGAGTTTGGAGACTTCTCGGCGAGCGCCGCGCCTGCTGCATCGACCGGCGACGATGACGGCGGCGACGATGACGACGCGTTCGGAGATTTCTCGAGCCCATCCACGGCCGCAGATCCGTTTGTAAACGGGCAATCGGCAGCGAGCAGCTCCTTGGCCGGCGACGAGGAGCTCGCGGCGTTCTTCCGCGACGCGTTGGCGGACGTGTCAGTGTCGGTGGTGATCGCCACGCCGACTGGGGACGCAAACGACGGCGGCGTGGCCTCGAGCTTGCTGACGGACAGCGCGTTAACTCCGGTGACTGCCGGCTTGGTGACTGAGATCCTGAGCGCTGCAGTGGACTCGTACGTCTCTGTCACCGGCGAGCAGGAGAGCAAACGTGACGGAGATGACAAGCTCGAGAATGGGATGTACATCAAGTACGCGCTGACGGAGAAGATCCAGGAGGCATCCCAACAGAACGGCATCTTCCCGCACGGGTCGGACGCGCACCGATCGTACCTGTCGATCGCGGCGGCCGGGCAGCCGGGCGAGATGCGCGCGGCGCTCCGGCGCTTGCAGGACGAGCTCTTTCACAAGGCCGTGGGCGACGCCATGATGCGCATCGCACGGCAGGCGGCGCTGTCGGCCAAAGCCAAAATCGCGGAGCAGGCAGCGCAGCAGCAGGCGAGCGCCAAGGGCTCGTCGTTGCTCGCAACAACGCGCCAGCTCCTGCTCTCACGGAACAGCGGCGCGTCCAGCGGCGGCGCCGGCGGCGGCGGCGGGCATGACCGAGACCGCAGCGCTGCTGCTGGTGGTGGAGCGCTCGGCGTGCTCACGCCAACCGGCGCGTCGGTGCACAAGCACTCGCGCTTCTCGTTCGGCCACGAAGAAGCCTCGGCGTCTTCCGGCGCCGCCGGTAGCACGGACGGCAAGAGCGACATGCCCAAGCGGAGACACAGCGGCAGCAGCGAGGCAGACGTCGCGCACAGCAAAGCGGCGGCGGCCGGGGCATCTCGGACGAGCAGCTTCGGCGCCACAGGGTCTGGCGCCAGCGCCAGCGGGTCCTCCTCGGGCGGGAACGTTGGGCTCATGAAGAAGTTCCAGGACCGTTTCTCGTCCTTCTCGAGCGCGCGGCATCACAGCAAGACGCGCGTCGTGAGTCTACGGCGCATGGGCCAGTCGGGCGAGGACGTGCGCGCCATGGAGATCAACATGGACTCGATCAGCGGCGGGCTCGACGAGGTCAAGTGGAAGTGCGCGCGCTTCCTGTACGACGTGGAGGAGGTCTCGCACGTCGCGCCTGCGCAGATCCGCATCCTGTCGTACCCGGGCAACCAAGTGCTATCGAGCAAGTCGGATCGCAGCGCGCTCGTCAAGTTCCTCAAGCCAGGCACAGTCTGGACCGTCGACATCGGCGCCAGCAACAACGACTTGCTGAACGAGTGGTGAGCACCAGCCGTCCGCGAGCGAGGGCTTGGCGGATGGAGGGGCTCCTCGACCGAGGGCAGGGGCTGAATGTAACCAAGTGTCAGAAGTACAAGGCGAGGTGTATACGCGTTTGCGGCCGACTCCCTCTGTGTGATGTAGACACGTACGTACGCGGTGGTCGCGATGCTCGACCGCTCACGACTCGCGCGGAGAAGAGATGGCGTTGCAGAGCCGCAGGATGTCGGCCGCCGTCTTGGCGATCTGCTCGGATGTCGCTGAGTCGCTCTGCTTGGTCGATGGGCGTAGTCGCGAGCTGCCAGCGCGCGCAAGGCTCTTGAGGAGCTGTCGGAGCTTCGGGGTGACAGCGAACCAGTGCGAGGCGGTGCTACTGTTGTTGCTCTGGCAGCGGAGACAGTTCTTAAGCGTGAGCAGTACGCGGAGGACGACCGCGCTACCCGCTGCGTCTGGCCGATCAAGGCACATGAGGAGCGATCTGCCAGCATAGACGAGTGCGTTAGTAGAGAGATTCGTGAGTTCTTTAGCTCAAGCAGTGGAGTCTCGTGGCCCAACGAGGCTTTTACCTGTTGACAGTGTCCTTAACGGACGCCCCGCGGTCGTCCTCGACTGCGAACAGCGCGTCGTTGAGCCTTTCTCCAAAGAGCTGCACCCCATCCAAAGGCATCCACCATGTCAGCTCCGCCCCTCGTCCCCGTTCTGCTCGAAGTTGCTCGATCGCGTACCTGCGACAAGAAGATGAGGCAGCGCGAGGCCAAGTCTGCCACGGCGGCCTCTCGGCTGGTCGCCCCGATGCCCTCATCATCCGCACACGCCTCGCCGTCGCCATTCAAGGCGCTAGCTAATCCGCTCCGTGATGGAGACCCATGGTCGCGGTGGACAGCGCATAGCTGGGCGACGATCGGCCCGGCGTCTGTCAAGCTGCTGAACTGGCGCGGAGCAGGCGGAGTGTGCGCGTTGCTTCCAGTCCTCCTCACTTCCTCGTAGCGGGCGTGAAGGAGGTGCAGTAGGATCTCTAGCAAGTCCATCAGACATCCGCCTAGTGCCTCATCTGTGGCAAATCTCAGCGCGCTCAGTAGACATCTCGCGATGTCTGCGTCGTACAACTGCGGGTCGGTGCCTTGCCTGCCTCGCATCACCATCATCTTGGCCATTCTCGTGGCGCTAGACGGCAAGGAATGGTAGTGGCGCTTCCTCGGCGCGTCCAGGAGCTGTATAACCGCCGGTACCAGCAGCTTTGCCTCCGATCCCTCCAGCAATGCGTCGTGCTTAGACAGTAAGCCGAACAGCAGTTCGATTGCAAACCGCCAAACGTTTTCGTTAAGGCTGTGGCTGCCCATCAAGAGACTGCGCAGTCGCGGCAACAAACACGTTTGCACAAACGTCTCGCGGTACTTGCCGACCTGCGAATCGTCCTCGTTGCCGTCGAACTGAAGCAGAACGAGGTATAGAATACGGATACTGGTGATCGAGAGCTCAGCCGAGTTGTCTGCCGCGGCGGTCCCCGAGTCATGAGCCATGAGGTCAGCGAGCACTGGCAACAGGTTCAAATAGAGAATCTCGGGCTCAATGGCCACAATCTTGCGCGCATCGGTCGTCGCGCACTGGAACAGACGAAGCAGAATATGTCCTAAACTCACGCCCACGGTCGTGTTGTCGGCATCTCCATCAAGATTTTCGCCCGGAAAGTCCGCGAGCATCTTGGTCGCGAGTCGGAGGAAAAAGGTGTAGTGCTTGTTGGTATTCGCAACAAAGTAATGGACGAGCTGGAGGCAGCATGCCGGACTCCGCAGCAGCGACTCGAATAACATGAACGGCGTCGCGTCAATCGTGATGCGTCCAGTGCCGCTCTTACTCAGCTGTGCGTTGGAAGAGATGCACTCCGCGCCGAGCTTCAACGCTCGGTGAAGCAGCATCTTTACCAAGTTTATCAAGCACTGCAACAGATGGACATCCTTGGGTGATAGCTCGCCGATGGTTTGGTGAGTATTCGGCGACGATCCGGGCGTTTGAGGATCAGCTGGGGTGTTCGAACGGCTGCTAGTTGTAGAAATCGTGGTGGCTCGACTGGAGTTGGAGACGGGGTCGCGTGAATGCTGGACGTCTCGCACGATGGTCGCCAACGGGGCGAAGACTAGCTCGATGAGTCGTATCATCTTATCTTCAAGGCACCGACCAACGAACTCACGACTCATCTGAGTACCCAGATACAGCAAGATGACCACCTTGGATTGCAGGAGTCTCGATTTTGCTTCGGCTACCTCACTAGCATTGCCTTCAGCTGCCGTTACGGACGCACGACCTTGTTTGGGCTGATTGTGATGATGACCACCGGGTATTAATGTCGCTTCCAAAACAGTAGTCATCTCTGGAAACGTCACCACTCGCTCCAACAAGTCGCTGCGCGCCAATTCGATCATCTTCGACTCACTATCGCGGCTTCCATCGAGCTTGATCTCCAGGAACACGTTGAGCGCGTTCAGCGACGCAATCGATAACTCCAGTCGCTCGCCACTCACTCCCGACTGGAAGCCGCGCCACAATGCACGGATTACGTTCCGCTTCGAGACAGCCAGCAGTAACGAGCACTTTTGCACCGACGTGCTCCTGCTTTTCACAGTTGGTGAGCGTACGTATCGCAGTGCTTGCGCTATGACTTGAGTAGTTGTAGTCCACACATCAAAGACAACTGCATCTGTTGGATGCTTCGCTTGGATGTCTGCGTACTCGACGATGCTCTGCGCCAGAACCGACACCACTTGCTCGCTCGACATCTTTGACAGCAATGCTTCATCACGACAGCCCAAAAGTATGTTGAACAAGGCCCGAGCTGCGTAATGTCGCACGATAAAGTCCGCGTCGCTCATCGCTGAGATGAGTCGATCCCATGCGGAAGGCACTGTGTGCCATTCCTTCCGAGTCGACATGTAGACCAGCATTTGGCCAAGGCATGAGACTGCAAGGCGTCGTGGGTTTATTTCGTCCGTGCTTACTTGGCTTCGTGTCGCGGGGTCAATCAAACGCGCTTGGTCCGCAATCAATGTCAAGCCTCGGAATAGAGACTGCAACTGATTGCTCGAAGTCGGCGCAAAAAAAGTAGCAAACCGGAACAACACTCCAACGACCAAGCATGTCATGCCCACCAACACCGGCGATCGCTGCTGCGACATGGAGGAGTCGAATGTAAGCATCTTTGCCAGCAGCGTCAGGATCGAGCTGTTAATGATCACGTTCGCCAATTTGGGGCGGCAACAGTACGTGAATAAGTGTGCCATTAGCGCCGCTGCTTCTTCGGTCTCCATATCGGATCGTTTGAGGTTGATGTAGATTTCCATGAGGTATCGCTCCAATGTGTCCGTGTCAGTTGATAGAAGTTGCTCCGCTGTCATAACCGTGAATGAGAGCAACTCTGGATGCGTGGCAGGTAGTGAGAGGCGCTCGATCTCGTCGCTCCACACAACGGATTTGACGCGGCAATCATCAGGAGTAAACAGGAGCGTTGATAGCTTCCGTAGACCACTCCCTGGCTTGCCATCTTGACTAAACGCCGCCTCCAGCAGTGCTGATGGAGTGGGGGATCGCCTACCTATTGTCGCCGCCGGAGCTGTCGAAGGCAATCTCGCTAGTTCTGCAGCGTCCGTGTTGTTGTTTTCTTCGTCATGCATCCCCGGAGCATTTGTGTTGGTTGTTACAAGCAGGTTGTTTCCGGTTCTCGCACTTTTAGGAGTATACTTCTGTGATACTGCTGAGCCGTTTGTACGATTACTTGCACTTGTCTCGTTTGCTGGTTTGGTTGACATGGCAGGAGCCGACACGGGACGATCCGCCCGCGTGATTGGGCTCTTGTGTGTGCCTCTGACCTCAGTGGGGAAAGGGGAGCCACGCGAGGGGACCGGAGAATTGTTGTTGTTGTTTGGGCTCTGATCTCCGTTGGTCGTGAAATTATCGGATGCTGATGCATACTGCTCCGAATCGCATCCAGAGGACCGCAAAGCATGAGCAGATGCAGCAGCAACTGGTTGGGAATCCTGACCTTCCTGTACCCTGCAGCCTCGAACAGATCAGTAACGAGAAGATTTCTCCGATCAAACCGAGACAGGATTCGAACCTGAGGTATGCTGCCGCTTCTTGATCGAACAACTCTTGCGCTGGCATCTCGACAGCTTGCAACGCAAAGCTCCCAGACCAAAACGGATGTTGGAGGAGCTCTTCCCTGAATATCAATCAATAGCCTTTCAGCGATCACTGCTGCTAATTGATGCCAACATCGCAGGCACTTACCACGATATGCGCTGGTGCGGATTCTTGTGTAGCAGACGCTCCAGCAAATGCCGGAATGAGCTCGACAGCACGCAGTCGCTTTCCACGTTTGGTAGTTCCGGTGGCTCAGTTTGAATCTGCCATGGACAGAAACAAAATCATCAGAGGCACAGCAATGATGGCGACTCACTACGACGTGCATCTCATATCTAGATTTGCTCGCACTTTGCGTGCTAGCTCGGAAAACACCGTGTGCGTGAATGCCTGCTTCCCGGTGGCCATCTCGTACAGCACGCACCCCTTCACAACAGCGAGCACGACACAACGGACCCGCCTTAGACATCAACCATATGTATGCTACCATCGTAGAAGCGCACCAGAGCCCAAAAATCGGACGCGAAGCTGTGGATGGCTTGTTGCTGGAACAGCTCGGGAGCCATGTAGTTTGGGGATCCAGGCGCCAGCTGCTGGAAACGCCAGTGAGTCCACACGTAGTTTATTGTAGAAACGCTATAAAATGGGTGTCCAAGTATGTACCGATTGGTTGAGTCGAGAGTCTTTGGTTGGGATGCGCCGGGCAAGGCCGAAATCGGCGAGCTGCACTCCATCACAGCGTTGAGCTCATTCGCCGAGTCGCCATGAAAAAGTACAGCGGTGCAACACGAAAGCGAGCCAACCTTCAGCGAGCCGAACTCGTCAACAAGGATGTTGGCCGGCTTTAGGTCGCAGAACAGGATCCTGTTGAGGTGGAGGTACTGCAGCCCTGCGACCAGCTCTCTGCCGAATGTCTGTTAGGATCGCATCCTCGCGAGTGTGAGTCGACTGAGAAGGTAGAGGGCTCGAGCAGGAGCAGAACCGACCCGGACGGCTCTCTCAGGCAGACGCTTGTCTTGCGTAATGAGGTTGAGCAGGTCGCCGCCGATGCAGTACTCGAAGATGAGCCAGATGTGGTTCTGGGACTCGTACCAGTTGTAGAACTTGAGCACGTAGGGGCTGTCGAGCTTGTGCAGGAACTGCACCTCGTTCAGGATCTGCCGGCAGCATTTCTGTCCAGTAAATACCCGAGCGGTCGGTCCAGCAAGGTAGATAGATCCGCGCCGCACCTTCTCCATGCGGCATTTCGCCGTGGACTTGACGGCGACGTACTCAATACTGCGCTTGCGACGCGCCTTGTACACGAACGAGTGCGTGCCACGGCCCACCTCGTCGTAGATGTTGTAGTTCTCCATCTGCCTGCCTACCGCGCGCGTCGTCCCTCTCGGCACGCCTTGTCGCTAACTGACCGCTCGACCGGACAGCAGTCGGTCGACGCGAATAGCAGCGAGAACAGCAAGGGCGGAAGGATCGCAGTATGATGTGGACTACACCAGGTTGAAGTGGCGCACAAAAGTGGGTTCTGGCCCGCCGATGCCATAGTTTCGACGAGTCGAAAGAAACAGTCAAAAATGCCGTTTTTTGAACCCGTAGGCATACCCGTGGGTTGATACAAAAACCAAATGCTTTCAACCCGTACGGAAGATTTCTGTCGCATACATTTTTCAAGTAGATGGTTCTTCCCTTCTGTCGCTCGCAAGAAATCAGCAGAAGCAGAGAAAGCACAAGGAAAGACGACGGCAAGACCGAGACTAGCGGCGGCAGCGGCGACGGCGGCAGCGGCGGTAACGGCGGCGTGAATCGGTAAGCGCAGTAGCGCTAGCAGCGGGCACGGGAGCTGCTGCGCGGTGGCGACTCGACGCTCTCGCCTGCCGCGGGTCTGGGCGGCCGCATGCGCGCTGCGATTGTGCGGCGGCGACTGACGGAGGCAATGCGATCTTGGCGCTATCTCCCCCCCTTTGCAGGGATTTGTCTGCGAGAGAAGCATGTCGTACGCGTATTTGTTCAAGTACATCATCATCGGCGACACCGGTACGGACAGGCCTTGCGGCGGGCAGCTCTGCCGATGTCGCGGCGCTCCTGCGCGATACGATATTCTGACGACTCCTGGGTTGTACGGACGTCGCGGCGGGTCTTCACAGGCGTCGGGAAGTCCTGTCTTCTCCTGCAGTTCACGGACAAGCGATTCCAGCCCGTGCACGACCTCACGATCGGCGTCGAATTTGGCGCGCGCATGATCAACATCGAGAGCAAGCAGATCAAGCTCCAGATCTGGGATACGGTTCGTCTCGGCGGCACAGTGTCAATGATGTACGTACATGGTCACTCCTGACCGTTTGCGCCGTTTGTGCACTGCTACAGGCTGGTCAGGAGTCGTTCCGATCGATCACCCGCTCGTACTACCGCGGCGCGGCGGGAGCGTTGCTCGTCTACGATATTACGCGGCGGGAGACGTTTAACCACCTGACCCGGTGGTTGGAGGAGGCGCGACAGAACTCGAACTCGAACATGGCGATAATGTTGATCGGTAACAAGAGCGACCTCGAGCACCGCCGTGCCGTGAGCTTCAAGGAGGGGGAGCAGTTTGCCAAGGAGAACGGACTCATTTTCCTCGAGACGTCGGCGAAGACGGCGGCGAACGTCGAGGATGTACGTCACGCGCGCCGTTTGTACGGAATGCGGGCTGGTTGCTCACCGTGTGTGTGCGTATTTGGTGTTTCGCAGGCTTTCGTGAAGACGGCGTCCAAGATCTACTCGAACATCCAGTCGGGTGTGTGCGACGTCACAAACGAGGTATGTCGATCTGCTCGGGCTTCATACGGTTCTGTCGTCCCCGCATGATTGTTTGACGAGCTGTGTCGCGATGCAGGCTCACGGAATCAAGGTCGGAATGACCGGCTCGCCATCACCCGGAGGCTTCGGCAACTCGAGTGCCCCCGCTCGCGGCGGCTGCTGTTAAAGCTCTTCCAGCGTTTGCATGATGACGATGAGAGTGGACCGCTTCCCCACGGCTGGTCCTACACTCCCAGCTTCTCCACAGTAACAAAACGCAGCGCATGAGGCGCAAGCCGAGCTTTATATACCCTCCATTTCCCTATCCTGTCCGCTCGAGACGTCGATGCAGGTTGTAGCCTAGTGCGCGTCATGATCACGCGACGCCTTGCCTGTCGAGGAGCACGAGCCTGTCCTCGGACAAACCCGCCACAGTCGCTCGCTCGCGGCCGCAGTCTCCTTCCTGCTGGCTGCCTTTGTCCTGGAGCTCTTTTGTCGGCGTCATCCAAGCTTTGGTCCGTCGTCGTGTTCAATGCCGTGCAGGCAGCATAGAAACGAACGCTTCTACTATCTCGAGAAAGTGACGTCGTTGCAGCTGGAGAATCGCGGCGAGAAAGGCAACGAACGAATCGAGCGTCACATGGGGCTCGCAGACGCCTCCGCGGACGTCGTGGAGGCGCTGGCGGCGCTGCTAGATGTGCCCTCGCTGCTCGCTCTCGAGCAGGTGTGTCGTACGCTGCGCTTGAGCGTCCGCGATCTCGTCCCGCGGCGCTGCAAGCGCGAGTGTTTCACGGCGTACTTGTCTCCGACGATCGCGACGTACCGGATGCTCGCTCCTGTCCCTGCGGTACATACTCTTGTCAGGCGTTGCGTGTTTCACCACAACACCCACACGTGAGCTCTATTCGTCTTTGAGCAGTCATGGACGCGCCTGTACCTGACATTCAGCGGATTGCCCTCGCTGCGCTGGTCGGCGTGCAAGAGCGACGGCGCATCGACGTCTCTGCGGTCTCTCAAGTCGGACAACCAAGAATATCTGGCCGACCTCGACAGCGAGTACCTCCTTCGGTACGTCATGCTGACCACTGATTGCGCCTCGGTCATGCATTCACAGGTCTTTGCTTGCGTTGGTTGTCCAGGAGCGGCGGTCACTACTGGTTCAGTGTTTGGCAGACTCCCGTCGCGAATATCGCGCTTGGTCGGCCCGAAAGTGACGAGTCAGAGAGGGAGCTAAACGCTGCGCTGGGTGGCCGAGCTGCACCGCTGACGACCTCGTTGGAGTTTCTTCAGTCTCCACGGCAGATCTTGGTTGGCAAGTGGGAGAAGATTCGTGGCACTGGTCGTGGACCATGTCCTCGACGGTATCACTCCATGACGTGCTTGCCCAAGGTGGTGTGTCCCAGGCGAACAATGGACGTGTTGGATGTGTGGAACACCAAGAGCCTGACATTGGCGAGCTCCAAGCGTACGAGGAGTGCTTCAAAGATGCTGGACGACGAAAGACCTGGTGCCTTACTGCGGGACGACGATGCTGAGTCCGACGGCTGCATTCGTGCGCGCCGCGTGGTCTTTTTTGGTGGCCACTCTGAAAGCATGCCATTCGACGCGTTCAACGATCTGTATGTGCTATTTATATCGGATTCCAGGGACGCCAGGTAAGGCATTGGGTCACGGTTGACTCGGATCTCGGAGTCATTGACAGCATACCATCTTGCCGATTTGTGACAATTGCAGCGGCAAGATCCGCGCTTCGTGGGTTGATCCTGTCGTGACGGGAAGCTTCCCAGCTCCTCGATGCGGCCACACTGCAACGCTCTTATCTCCCGATCTTTTGCTCATAGCTGGTGGGAGTAATGGAACGACGCCGATTCCACTGCTCGAGGTGTGTCTGCTCCATATCGATGGCGTCTCAGGTTCGTTCCCGCGCGTGACTGCTAACTGATTGATGCACAATGGATATGACTGACGTGGGATCCCATGCGTTACGTTCTAGCTTTTCGATGGTCAACGCCAAGCTCAACTACCGCGCCAATGGGCAGGTCACTGCACGAAGTGTACAGGTGCGAGATCCTTTGACGAATGTCCACAAGCGTTCACCGTGAGCCTCACGCCATGAACGAACGGCATTGCATTGGTCCCTCCAGAATCTCTCCAAACGAAGTGATCATTTACGGTGGCCGTCAGGTGCGATGCTCTTCCTCATTGAGCGTCTTGGTCACACGCTCAAAGCAGCTCCTGATCCTCGCTTTGCTTCTGCGCAGATCGGACAGTCGAACGGTCTCCTCGACGTGCATCGCCTTACCATCTCCACAGACGAGGGCGCGTCTGTATCGCAAGGCGATGGTCTCCACGCCGAATGGTCGAATCCTCGTATGAAGGGATCGCTACCCAACAGGCGCCGCGGCCACAGCACCAACGCTATCGGCGAGAATCTGCTGCTGTTCGGCGGCCAGGACGAGGCCACTGGCCAGCTTGAGAACGACGTGCGAGTGCTGAATGTGCCGACCCTGACCTGGCGACGCATTGACGTCCCTGGAGACGCTCCGTGCCCTCGGCGAGGATTCAAGAACCAGTTCTTCGGCACGTCGCTCGTCATTTCGAGCGGCTTCGTGCGCGAGACCGTGGACGGCAAGGCTGAGCACCAGCTCTCCGACAGCGATGTGCACGTTTTGTCATTTTTGTAAAGTCTTCTCTGGTTGGCTTAAATGCAGTTTATTATCCTTCGATTGGTCCAAAATTCTGCTATGAGCCAGCAAGTCGAATCGGAAACGCAGTCGAGGAAGACAATGGACGCCGACGCGCGGGATGGCGGCCGCCCGGCCGGCGAGTCCAGCGAGGAACCGCGCGGTGCGGCTGCATCATCTAATGCGATGGGAGTAACGCCTTCGTCTCTGTCCTCCTCTGTGCCGGTAGCTGCAGCGTCGGCGGCGGAGAGCTGGCAGTCGCCTCCGTCTCCGTCTTCTTCTTCCTCGGCGATGGCGGCGCCGACGGACGCGTTGTCGCTGTACTACGACGCCGACAGCAGCGCCATCGATGGAGGCGACATGGTGGGACTTGCAGACGCCGATCTTTCTGTTCATTCGATGGGCTCGGCGATCGGCGGTATGGACATGAGCATGGAACTGAGCGAGCAGCAGATCCGCGCGTTCCTGGCGCGTAACGAGCACGAGGTCAACAGCGCGCTGGCGGCTCAGCACGCGCAGGAGGCGGGACACGCTGCTGTCACAGGTCACGGCGATGCCGTTGTGTTGCATGCATCGACGGCTGTGGATGGTAAGAGCACTGTTCACGCCGCCTCGACGACTCCGAGAGCTGCTACGTCCAGCAGCGACCGCGTCGCCTCGACTGCTGCCGGCGGGTCCAGCGCCTCGCAGCCGGCAGTTTATTATGGAAGTCGCAACGAGAAGATTCGTCAGGTCCGTGAGCACCCACTCGTGGCGTCCGCGGCTCCCGACGGCCGGACGGTCGAGTGCAAGTGCGGCCGCAATGTGCGCCTCAACCCGCCGTGGTACATTCTCAAGTTTGAGCAGCACATTGTCAGCCGCAACTGCACGTACCTCCGTGTGACGCAGCCCAAGTCGCGAAGCGTGCAAAAGTTCTCTGCGGATTTAACTGACGCGACGAAGGCGTTTGCTAGCGGGAGAAGCGCCGAGACAACCGCCCACGGGTCTAACGCCTCCCAGAATCGGCCAGATCGACTAGTTGCCAGCAACTCCACGACGTCCATGAGTCTTGAGCATGGATCGGAGAGTACAAAGCGCCAAGGAACGGGCAGTACGGACGCGTTCGCCGGCAGTGTGGGCAACTTCAGCGCGGAGATGCACTCGGACGATGCCGGCGCTGGGAGCGACGGTCTCTTTGATTCGGATCGCTATGCACTCATGTCGCTCGAGGCCGTCTTTGCTCGAGATTTCTCGGGTCTAGTAGAAGAAGGAGCTCTCGGATTCCCAGACGGGCTCCCGCCGCCGCCTCCGCCGTCGTCCCATGCGCTGTGGTCTGCTGGCAAGATGGCTCAGTACACCGCCATGCAGCGACTCCAAGGCACGCCACACTTCAGCCGGATTACTCCGGACGGGAGGATCATCGAGTGCACATGCTTGCAGTTGGTGGTGCTAAGCGCTCCGTGGAATCTGAGCCGGTTCATCGAGCACACCAAGCATAAGGAGGCTCCGCGGAAGCGCGTGGCCGCTGCGAGAGCACGAGGCACGGCGCGCTCCAAGAAGAAGCTGGAATCGGCCGATACAGAGGCTGTCGGTGTCCGCCATAAGCCGACGATGTTGACCAAAAGTGTTAGCCGCGGTATGGCTGGGGAGTCGGCGCTTCGCGTCCGGAGGAAGAGCTTCCCGCAGGACATTCGATGGGATGCGGCCGGGGCAGTTGGCATCCTTCCTTGCCCTGGCCTCCGCGGCGAGAAGACGGATCTGTTTGTGTCGACGTCGGTGCAACTCACTGGCGGCGGGCGTCCTCAACACAAGATCGCCCAGGAGCTGTTCCCGCACCTGTTCCCTCCCGGAGAAGGCAGCAAGCAGGCGCACCAGCTGATGGACGCGGAGAAGCTCATGCTCCACGACGTCATCGAGGGCGAGGCCGCGTGGTTCGTCGACAAAGACGGTCGATCTGTCCGGAGTCTGGACTGCAAGGGCGTCATCGACACGAAGAAGGCGGAGACCGTGTGCTCAGGCTGCGCCGCGCTGCGCTCCAACGCGACGCTGCGCACGGCGATCGCATCGAGCGCGAAGAAGGCCAAGACGCCGCGGAACCCTGTGAACCGCAAGTTCTGCTCCGGTCGCGTGTTCTCGCTGCTCGAGTCGGAATTCGACATGGGCGAGGAGTATGCCAGGATCCTGCGAGATCTGTCGCTGGTCCACATCCCAAGCAGCAGTCCGCTGAACTCGTGGATGCAGGCGGCGGAAATGGGCATCCGGGGGCTGTTCGACTCCCACCCCGCGCTCATCGGGCTGGTCGAGTCCATGGTGACGCTCAAGGACAAGGAGCGGCGCGGCGTCGGGATGCAGAACATGACGTACAGTGACTGCCTCGACGACTTTGTGCGGTCCATCGCGGAGCTATCGCCAGAGGCGTGCGAGCTGTTCCAGAGCCACTTGATCGGCCGCAACCAGAAAGCACTGCTGGGGCGGAAGCGGCGGCCGCCAGGTGCACCACTGACGGCGGACGAAGAGGCCACGGACGAGTCGCAGAGCGATGGCCACCGAGAGGTGGGGAACGCACCGGATCACGAGGCGCCTGGACTCATGTATGAATCGGCGGCGGCGGCGGCGGCGCTGGGCCAATCGGACGGCTTCGCACACCTGCTGGACGCGTCGAGCGCCGGGATGATGCCAAATCTGTCGATCAGCGACATCCAAGACGTCGACCTTGCCGCGTTCTCGAACGTCGCGCACGCCCCCGACGAGAACCAGAGCCGTCCGCAGTCCGAGTCTGACCACAGCGGCGGCGGCGGCGGCAGTGGCAGCGGCAGCGGCCCTACCGGCTCCAAGGAAGCTTCGCTGGCGTCTGCAGGCGACGGCGAGGCTTTGTCCGCGAGCGACAAGTGCGGACGCCCGGATGTTAATGCCAGTGGTGCTCCGTCGGCCGCTGAGGAGGCAGACGAGTTCCTTTCGGGCTTGGCCACAAGCGACGCGAGCGTTCCACCCGCGCCGGCGCCGGTCCGATCTGCGGTCCCACTGGGCCATGTGCCGTGCACCGGTCTCCGCGACGACAAGGTGCAGTGCTATGTGTCTGCGGCCGTGCAGGTGGTCGGCGGTAGCCGCCCCAAGTACGTGATCGCGCGCGAGCTGTTCCCCGACGTGTTCGGCGAGGACACGCGCGTCAAGATGACAGAGAAGCTGTCGACAGCGCAGCGCCTGTTGCTGCAGGACGCGGTGTTCAGTGAGTGCACGTGGCGCGTGGACAAGGTGGGCAACTGCGTGCGCAGTCTGCGCTGCTTCCGCGTGGCGGACGCGCGCAGCAAGGGCGTGTGCCGCGCGTGCCGCGACTTGAAGAGCATCCCGAACTTCCGCAGCCTGCTCTGCCGGTCGCGAGTGCCCAAGAAGCTCGAGAACATCAAGTACGTGCCCACGACGTACACGGAAAGCGACCCGTTCCTGCGCAAGCTGGCCAAGAACGCGGCCTTCCGCGCGCTGTACCAGGCTGTCAAGGCCAAGGCGGGGGCCGCGAGCGCCAAGAAGCGCGTCACGTTCTGGCTCCGGTGTGCGCGCATGGGCATCTTCGGGCACTTCCGGTCGCACCCTGTCTTCGAGGGGCTCGTCGAGAGCATGGTCGAGGTCAAGGACAAGGAGCGGCGCGGCGTGGGCAAGCAGAATATGCAGTACTCCAAGCCGCTGGACGACTTCATGGCGGAGCTCTCGGCGCTCTCGGTCGAGGCCTTCGACCTCTTCACGCGCAAGTTCTGCGGCCGCACGCTGCGCTCGCAGAAGGTGGTCAAGCGCCGCAAGACGCAGCAGCAGCAGCAGCAGCAGCAGCAGCCGCAGCAGCCGCAACAGCAGCAGCCGCTCGCGAACCCGACCGAGCGCGCCGCGACTGCCATAGGCGAGTCGGATGCCGCGCAGCCGCACCAGCTCATGCCGACGGACGATCTGCTGGCCGCCAGCCGTGCCATGACGGCGAGTGAGATGGACGAGAGCCAGCGGCTGATGGACCGCATGCTGCTGGACGAGATGCGCATGTCCGTGGCGGCGCAGGACATGCTCATGGCTCATGCGCCGGACAAGCAGCCGCGCGACGGCAGTGACACGGCGCTGGACCCGCGCACCTACCTGGACGCGCACGGCGTGCTCACCTCGGAGATATAGTCTGTCTAGCGACCAACTGTAAAGCGCACATGTTTGTTGTAGTAGCCAACGGTTTGGCGCATGACGTGCGCCGGCCGAGAAAGCGCGGCGGCGGCTCAGGACGACCGCGGGGGCTCGTCCGCCGGCTTCTCCAAGTGCTTGGACAGCAGCCCCATGACCTGTGTGAACTTGATCTCGTCCACGTGGAAGACTTGCTTCATGGCGTAGTCGGGGCGGATAATGCGGCCGTCGGATGGGTCCTGCAGGTCGTGCGCCTTGACGTATGCCCAGCTGCGGAGCATACGAGACGCAGGCGATGCGTTAGCGCGGCCGGCGGCAAGCGGCGAGCGGTGAGCGGTGAGCAGCGAGCGGTGAGCAGCGAGCGGCGCGGCACGACACTCACAACTCCTTGACGGCCGCGGGCCGCGACAGCGAGGACTTGCCCAGCAGCCCCTGCAGCGGCGCCGAGAGCTTGTAGAGCTTGTTCAGATGCGACATGGCGCGTGCGCGCTGCTCTTCCGACCGACGCTGCAGCTCGAAGTTTGTAGCTGCTCAGCAGGAGAGGATCGCGGAGGCGTATCTGTTTTTTGTCCAATGGAGTGCGTGAATGACTGATCCCAGCCAATCCAGTGACGTGTTTGTGGTAGGTGCGCACTGCGGAAGCTGCGACGAGCCGAAACGTACTTCCTTGAGCGAATGCTTGTGCTCACGATCATTCCGTTGGCGGTCTTTGGCTCGGAAAGGAGCTCGCCGCAAATGCGCACTTATCACAGAGAATGGCCGTCATATCGTGAAAGTACAGTACTACAGGCTCTGCTCCTCGCGTAGCCACAGTCATTCCAGAAGGAAGGTTCGAGAATCGATCGTCTAGAGGTTCGCACCCGCACCTAGCGTCGCGAGTGCTTGTCGCTTTGGGAACCCCTATCATGCGCCTATCACTTCCCTCTCATTCGCAATCACTCCGCACACCTTGCTTGGGTAGGGGCGTACCGCAGCGTCTGGCGATCTTTGGGTCGTGTGCGCCACTCCATTTTCCAGACCTTTCTCGGCGCGGCGTCGTTGGCCTGGTGGAGGAGATCGTGGGTCGACCACATCCCCGGAGGGCGGGCAAGAGAACAAGGGGCGAGCGAGCGAGCGACGCAGGCAGCGATGGAGCGCAGCGAAGCCATGGCGGAGGAGTACAAGGCGCAGGGCAACGAGCTGTACAAGCGCGGCGACTACCAGCGCGCCATCGACAAGTACACGCAGGCGATCGACGCGGCGCCGACGGTCGTGGCCTACTACGGCAACCGCGCGGCCGCGTACTTCATGCTCGGCAAGTACAAGGAGGTCATCACCGACTGCAACCGCGCGATCGTGTTCGACCCGACGTACTTCAAGGGCTACGTGCGCAAGGCCAAGGCGCAGCTCGCCATGGTGCGTCGCGTGCATTGCCGGAGGAGGAGCATGGCACACCCATACGCGCACGTCCGCGCGCGCGCACACACACACCGACACACGCAGAGACATGGTGTAACTGGGATGGTGTTAACTGTCACAGGGAGACGCGGACGGCGCGCTCAAGACGTACCAGGCGGCGCTGGTGCGAGATCCGAACAACGGCAGTCTGCTGTCGGAGAAGCGCCAGCTTGAGATCGCGCTGGACAAGGTGGAGCGCGGCAGGAGCCACCTCGCGGAGGTGCGTTCGCGCGCGGTCGAGTGGCTAGTGTGGGCCGAAGACGATTGGCGTGCTGATGGCTGACGCTGCCGCTCGTCGCACGTGTGTTTGTGTGTATGTGTGTGTGCTGGCAGGAACGTTTCTCGCAAGCCGTGCAGTGCTTTGATGGCGCGCTGCAAGTGTGCTCGGGCTCGAGTGCCATCAAGTTGCTGCGCGGCGAGGCGTTGATCGGATGCGAGCGCTACGATGAGGCGTTCGCGGCGCTGACGCAGCTCATGCGCACGGACTCGGGCAGCCCGGAGCTGCTCTTCCTGCGCGCGCGCTGCCTGTACTACCAGGGCGAGTTCCCGAGCGCCATCAAGCACCTGCAGCAGGCGCTGCGCTCGGACCCGGACAACAGCAAGTTCATGCGCGAAATCAAGCGCATCCGCGCGCTCGAGAACAGCAAGGAGGACGCCAACAACGCGTTCAAGGCCGGCCGCATGCAGGAGGCCATCGACAAGTACTCGGAGTGCCTGCTGATCGACCCGAAGAACAAGGCGTTCAACTCGAAGATCCACTGCAACCGCGCGAATGCGCTGTCGCGCCTCGGGCGCCACGAGGAAGCCATCAAGGACTGCGACAAGGCCACGTACTACGACCACGGGTATGCCAAAGCGTACCTGCGCAAGGCGGCTTGCCTTAAGGCGCTCGGTGGACTCGAGAACCTCGAGCAGGCGCTGCGTGTGTACGAGCAGGCCGCCAAGCTCGTCGGCGACGAGGCTCAGCGCGACATTCAGAGCAGGTGCGGACCGAGCTCGCGTTGTTGGATGGGTAGGGCTGGCGATGCCGCTGGGGCGTGCCTAGACGCTAACCCGTGAGCTTGTGACGTGGCGAGCAGCATCCGCGAGACCAAGCTGGAGGTCAAGAAGGCGAAGCGCAAGGACTTTTACAAGATCCTGGGCGTGACGCAGAGCGCCAACGACGCTGAGATCAAGAAGGCCTACAAGAAGCTGGCGCTCAAGTTCCACCCGGACCGCCACGCCAGCAAGACGGACGAAGAGCGCGCGCAGGCTGAGGCGAGCTTCAAGGACATCGGTGAGGCCTACGCCGTGCTCTCGGACCCGGAGAAGCGCCGGCGCTACGACTCTGGCGTCGACCTTGAGGATCTCGAGAGCGACTTTGGTGGCGGCGGCGGCATGGGCGGCATGGGCGTCGACCCGAGCCAGATCTTCCAGGTGGGTGACGCTAGGCTGGTCGCCGGCCACGGCTGTCGCGGGAGCTCACCCTTTGTGGCACTGTCTGCAGATGTTCTTTGGTGGCGGCATGGGCGGCGGCATGGGCGGCATGGGCGGTGGTATGGGCGGTATGGGCGGCATGGGCGGCATGGGCGGCATGGGCGGCATGGGCGGGCAGTACGGCCAGGGATACAGCCAAGGAGGCAACCGGTACCATTTCGGCTAGAGTGCGTGTTTGCAGTTGAACAGAGAGAAGAGAAGCCGCGCGGCCGCCGGCGAGCGTCCACCCTTCCAGCCGTCGCGCTGGAGCTCCATGGCTCGAAGTCGCTGGCTGGTGGCGCTCACACACACACACACACACACACACAGACTCAGGCTGTCGGCCTATTGCGGAGCGGCGGGCGTCCATGGCGCCTCTCGCCGTGGCGACTCGGCTGATCCGTGCGCTCCCGCGGCACTGAGCATCTGTCCCTCTCGGCCAGTCGTTCTCACATACAGGCGGGTGGGCGGGCGCTTTGCTATGTCGCGTGGCTACTCTAAGTCTGTCCATCGATTAGAATCCGACTGCCTGCCTGCCTGCCTGCCATGCCCGTCGCTGCCGAGAACGCCAAGCCGAATGCGCGCGCGGCGGCCGCCGAGGAAAGCGCGGAGGCGCCGCGCAAGCGCCAGCGCGGCGGCCAAGGCGGCGGCCAAAGCGGCGCAGACGCGGCCGGCGCCGGCGATGAACCGGCGCAGTCGGAGGTCGAGGCCGACGCGCGCCTGGCGCCCGGGTTCGTGAACGAGTACGCGGGCTTCCGGGTGCCCGCGGCGGGCTACGAGGTCGAGCGTGTCGCCGTGGACGCGGTGGCGTCGGCCGAGCAGTTCTTCCGCGAGTACGTGGCGCCGCGCAAGCCCGTGGTGCTCTCTGGCTTCCTGCGCGACGCCGAGTTCTCGGCGCCGGCCAAATGGACGGACGCGTACCTGTCGGCGGCGGCGGGCGACGAGGAGCTGGCAGTCGAGCGGCGCGCGGGCCCCGGCGGCGCGTTCGGCCGCGGCGAGCGCGTGCGCATGCCGTTCCGCGAGCTGCTGGCGCTGCTGGCGCGCGGCGACGAGCTGCACTACCTGACGACGCAGGAGGTGGCGCGCGCGGCGGACGGGCGGCCGGCGCTCATGGCGCCCTTGGTGCGGCGCCTGCGCGGAGACTTCCCGCTGCGGCCGGCGCTCATGGGCCGCCTCGTGCCGCAGAACATCAACGTGTGGATGGGCGGCAGCCGCCGCGCGGCCTCCTCCACCGGCCTGCACCACGACTACCACGACAACCTGTACGTCGTGCTGCGCGGCCGCAAGCGCTTCCGGCTCTACTCGCCCGCGGACGCCGCCGACATGTACACGCGCGGCCGCATGACGCGCGTGCACGCCAACGGCCGCGTCAACTACGAGGGCGAGGACACGACGGCCTACGGCGCCGACCCGCGCGCAGAGGCCGAGGCGCTCGCGGCCATCGCCAAGGACGCGGCCGAGCGCGAGCTCGCGGCCGCCGAGCGCGCGCGCGAGCGGGGAGAGCCCGGCGCCGAGCAGCGGCTCGCGCGCGCCGAGGAGCAGCTGGACGCCGCCATGGAGGCCGTGCTGCGCGCCGACAAGGACGAGGAGGAAGACGAGGGCGAGGAGGACGGAGAGAACGGCGCGTTCCACTTCGAGGACGAGGAGGAGGAAGACGAGGAGGAGGAAGACGAGGAGCAGGAGCTGGACGAGCTGGCGCTGGACCCAGAGGAGGCGGCTGCGGAGAAGGAGGCGGAGGCGGAGGCGGCGGAGGAGGAGAGCAAGCCTGCCGGCGAGCAGGACGGCGCGGAGCAGCCCGTCACGTTCCCGGTGAGCTTCAGCCGCGTGGACCCGCGGCGGCGCGCGACGGACGCGGAGGCGCTCTTCCGGCAGTTCCCGCGCTTCCGCGCAGCCACCGAGGCCTTTTGCGAGCTCGGCGCGGGCGACATGCTCTTCCTGCCGGCCTCCTGGTTCCACGAGGTCGAGTCGCTCGGCTCGGCCGACGGGCACCTGGCGCTCAACTACTGGTTCCACCCGCCGGACCAGCTCGAGTCGTTCGAGACGCCCTACTCGTCGCCGCTGTGGCCGCGTGACTGGGCCGCGCGCGTCGCCGCCGAGGCCGAGCAGGCGGCCGCGCAGCGCGTCTAGGCCGCCGGCGGGCCGCGCGACGCAATGGAATGAATGGAATGCGCTGCTCGTTGCGTGTGTGAGGCGACAGCGAGGGTGTCGGGAGAGAGGAGCGAGTCGCGGGTCGAGGCAGCGGCGGCGGACGACGACGACACCTCACGCGGCGCCAGCGCCAGGCGCGGAGCCGATGAGGCGCGCGGACGGGTGGCGAGAGAGCGACAAGGCGGAGCGCCGCCGCGCCTCGGTCGCCGCGTGCGCGAAGGCCGAGACGGCGACGATGGTCGAGCGCGCGCAGGGCGGCTCAGCGCGCCTCGTTGCGCTCGCCTTGGCCGCCCGCGCGTCGGCGGGGAGCGTGGCCGGCGGCCGCGAGCCGCGCGCGCGCGCCAGCGACCAGCGCTTGAGCGCGTCGCCGTCCGCGCAGTCTCGGGCGTCGAGCGCGGCCCGGAAGCTGCCGCTCGACATGCTGGCTGCCTTGGCGGCCTTGGCGGCCTTGGCAGTCTTGGCGGCCTTGGCGGCCTTGGTCGCCTTGACCGCGCGCGGCGCCGTCACCGGGAGCGAGGCGGACGTGAGGTGCCGCGCGCCAGCATCGGTCTCCGGCGCCACGCTCAACTCCGAGATGAGCCAGTCGCTCGCGGACGCGCGGGCTCTCGGCGAACCCGAGCGCGGGCTCTCGGCGCCGGCGCCGGCACCGGCCCCAGTTCGAGCGGCCTGGATGCTCGGGCCGCCGCCGTACAGGCGCAGGAAGGCGAGCCACACGCCCTCGCTCACGACGTGGAAGTCTCCGGCAGCGGCCGCGCCGTCGACGCTCTGCACGAGGCCGGGCCTGGGTCCGAGCGCGCCGTTGGCGAAGTCTAGCAGCGAGTAGTTGGCCACTGGTCCTGGGCTCGGCGAGGCCGGCCCGCCGCGCGCGTGGCACAGCCAGCGCTCGAGCCACTGGGAGCTCACGACGAAGAGCCTGCCCGTCGTCGTCGCCGCCGCCGCCGCCGCCGGGCTACGCGAGAGCGACAGCGCGCGCAGGATCTCGTCCAGCTCCTCGGCCAGACTCGCCGACAGCCGCCGCGCCGCGCTCTCGGACGCGACTGACACGGAGACCGAGCCGGCGCTCGCGAGCCGCCGCCCGAGCTCGCACTTGCAGTCGCGGTCGCTCTCTCGGCGGCCCGCGAAGCGCGCGCGCCACTGGCGCGGAGGTGGCGGCGGCGGCGGCACCGCGAGCTTGCGCACGCGTGGGTCTCGCTGCGCCGCCATGTTGTGGAGCGTGCCAGCGCACGCGCTGCACGTGCGCTGCGGCTCTCCGTCGCGGATCATGTGGTGCTGACTGCGCGCGCTGTCCGAGAAGGGCAGGAAGGTGCGCGGCAGCGAGCAGTCGTTGCACACGAGGTGGCCGCAGAGCCGGCAGTGGTGCCGGCGTCGCAGCAAGGTGAACGCGGCCAGGCAGAGCTGGCACCGCATGCTGGCCGTGTCGGGCACCCAGGCCGCGGCTGCCCACGGACTCGAGTAGTACCCGAACGCTTCCATCTTCCACGGGAAGAACGAGATGGAGAACATGGTCGTGGCCGCCCCCTTGGTGCACGACGGCCGGCGCAGCGCCGGCAGCACGGCCGCCAGCCGCCACCGAGACGCCTCGAACCCGCTCGTCTCGTGCCGGAGGCCCGTGGTCGAGCCCTCCGGCTCGTCGTCGGCGGCCGTGGCGGTCCCAGCGCTCCGTCTCGTCACGCCGCTGCTATCCACGCCCAGGCGATCGCCCCACCGGCTCGGGGGTGTCCGCGACGGCTTCATCTGCTTGCTTGCGGCGGTTGAGAGCGCGAACCAGGCCGCGCACTCCTGCGTCTGCTCGGCTCGGAAGCCTCCCTTCCCTCCGTGCGTGCCTGCTGCCGCCACTGCTTAGCCTCTGTTGCACTGGAGCGTCTGACCGGTTCTCCCAGCCTCGCGATCGATTTGTCGAGTCCGTTTCCCAACCGCTGCGGACTGTCGCTGGATCGCCACGAGGCTGGAAACGTCAAGCGGCGCGCCGCGAGTCCGTCCTTCCGCGTGGTCGCGATCCCGCCATGGAACTGTCCAGCCCGACGCGTCGACGCTCTAAAGCAAAAACGGAGGGAAGCGCGCGAGGCCAGCCGAAGCGGCGCCAACAGTTATCTCATTGAGAGAAACGCGAGATCGCATCCTCCTCGCCACTATACGAGAGCCGCGCGGCGCCAAGAACAGCGCGGCCGACGGAGCTGCCTGCGGTCGAGACTGGGTGCGTAGTGAGGCGCGGGGCGGCGAGCGCTCGATCCGCCTGCTCTGCGCCAAACCACGAGGCACCGATGCGACTCACGGTATCGTGAATGGCCTCCCTCTCATCGGTCCCGAAGAGTTGACGCCGGAGGACTCCGGATAGCGAGTCTAGTCTTGTGGATGGAGGCGCGCCGGCCGGTGCTGGTACGCTTCAAAGTAGTCGCCAATGTCTTCATGACGTGACTCGCGAGGCGGCTCGAAAGGATGTTCGAACGGCCGGTCGTGGAAGTAGCTGCGCGCGAGGTCGCTCGGCTCGTAGGGCTCACGAGTCCAATACGTGCGAATCTGTAGCTCGTACGGTTGCGGGCGGTGCGAATCGCCCTCGCGCACGTACAGGTCCGATGGAGGACGAGCCGCTGGCAGATGAAGAGAGAGCGCTGGCAGCGTCTCGAGCTTCCCCTGGGAAAACGCCAAGACCGATTCGAGCTGCGCGACTTTAGCATTGCGTGCGATCTGAGCCACCTCCAGGCTCGCGATCTTGGCATCGCGCACCGCCTGAGCCTTTACCAGACTCGCGATCTCCTCGTGAACCACCAGATCGGTGCGCGCTAAAGTGTCTAGACCTCGCGAGCGCTTACAATGCGGCGCAGACTCGTTGGGTTCCGCGTCGTCGCTCGCCTTCAGCTTAGGGAGTGAGTCAACGCGGTTCGAGTCCGTCAATAGTGGCGGCGTCAACGACTCACGTAGTTTTCGCTGGACCTTTAGCTTGGCGTACAAAGAGCGGGGCTCTCTCTCTCTCTCGCTCGCTCGCTCGCTCGCTCTTGACGTCCACGTCACTCCAGCTCGCCATGAGCTCATCGATCAGGAAGCCGCTACTTCCGCGCCAATGCTGGAACTCTCGTTCGAGCTCCATCTTGCCCCGCGTACTTTCGTACACTACGACGATCACGTTGGTCAGTGGCTGGACCCTTTCGCCCTTGCGCTGCGCCTCAAGGCGGCTGGCGTAGCGCTGGCGGCTCCAATACTCTGGTCGCAGCGTTTTAACTCGAAGGTCCTCTCGGATCCTTTGCTTCTTGTCGGTCGCCACTGGTGGACCTGGAGTGGGAATCATCGGCTTGGAGATCCCGAGAGGCCGACGAGCCCATTTGTCCAGGGATCGCTCCGTCGGAGCTGTCTGCATGCGCAACGGATCCTCGCGGGACATGCTGGCTGTAAACGGCGGCAGCGAATTTGAGATCGCCGACCTCGCTGCTTCACGACCATCGGGTTACCCAAATATTTTGGAGCGCGTCGCGATGCACACACCAAGTTTTCAGGAGTGTGGGATGGAGCAACTTTGAGCGGCAGTGAACGAGCAACATGCCGTTGCGACGCGGGAGATCGATGGTGGCACGGAGATGTAACAAGGGACTGGAGTCGACGCAGTGGCATTCGAGGACATGCTCCAAGCGCTGTGAAGGGACTGCGCGAGGCGCTCGCCAGACGCGCGACGGTGATTCTATTGAAGGAGTTCAACACGAGCAAGCTCTGCTCGACCTGTGGCTAGCCGTTGTCGAAGGTGCGCTATCTCGTGGACACGAGTCTCCGCGGCAAAGAGAGCCGTCGCCGGCGGCAGAAGGGCGAGGGAGTGTCCCGCGCACATGAGAGCAAGATGGAGCTCCGGCGCTGCCATCGTGTGCTGCGTTGCAACACCCAAGAGCGCCGCTGCAGCCATTGGGATCGTGGTGCCAACGCCGCCATCAGCCTCATGCTGATCGTCGAGTGCGAGGTGGCCGGCTTTGGACGCCCGTCCGAGTTCTGTCGGCAGAGCGCGTGAGGACGCGCGCACGTGGCTGGAACGTGACTGAGGTCGCCGGCCACCCCGTACTTCGAGTCGGTGCCAAGACGCTCAACAAGCGTCCTGGCGGGGGATTCTGCTTGCTCTTAATCGAAAGCCTCATCCGAGGGTAATCCGAAATGAGACGGCTTGCATCTATTGCAATGATGGCTCCGCAATGCTAAAGACTAGAAGGGGCCGAGCTTCAACGGCGCCAGAGAACATCAACGTCTCAACCTCGATCTCGATGCAAGTGTTCTTGTTGGGAACACCGGAGCTCGCCATGCTGCCAGAATTTCGCATAGAATTTAGTTCCACTCGAGAGCTCCTTGATAGCAAAATCGCTGTGCTGGTCGCAAACGCTTTATCATGGTAAAGTGACATTGCTCGGAAAACGGTCCAAAAGCAAAACTATCGCCGTATATTGACCAGAAACGGCGCGGTATTCAGTTTTCATTGAATCAAAAGGGATTGAATTCAATGTTCTACTTCTATGCACATTTCATTTGCCGACGTTGACTCTTGTGCTCTTCGGCGACCACGGAAACCTAAAATTGTGATCTGAGTTTTATGTGGATTGTAGACGCAGATGCATGGTGTAAACGACTGTTCAGTTCAGTGTAAACAAACACGGAAACGTAGCTGCGCCGATTGCATTCTTACTGCCAACATGGTTGCATGCACATCGGTGCACGCACCAAGCGTGGGCACAATGCCTGAGGTGCTGCCTATTGAATCGAGAGATGAATAGTCGCTGCACATCGCACTTATTCATATTGATCTGTCTTGTTCAACACGCTGTTGATAGCGTGTGGAGTGCGCTGTAGCGCGAGAAGTGCACGTATTCAGCGAGTCCACAAATGCATGCATCACTGTGAGCCAATGTGCTGATTCCACTAGGTGACAGTAGCGTGGCACTTTTGTCTCCGTTTTAAAGCCTTGCGTGGCTTCATACATCATATATCCATATTTACAGGTACATCTCTTGATTCGAGAGAGCATGAACAGATTTGATTATCAGAGAGTCTGACAGACTGGAGAGGCGTAATGATCACGAGCAAATTCTTCCTAAACCGCGTGCTTGGAGTTTGTTGCTCGGATATGCCCTTCACGGTTGTACATAATGTGTTGAACGCATTGATTTTGCCACACCTGAGCTAAAACACAGTAATGAGGTTGCTGGGTATTGTTAGCAACGGTATGGGGATAGAAAGTGTCTTGGCAGAGGGCGTTTGTGGTATGTGTTGGCGTTTGTGATATGTGTTGGCGTTTGTGGTATGTGTTGAGATTTGCGGTATGCGTTGACTTTTTGCGGAAT